>JAOXYD010219431.1:0-19183 GCA_028565735.1 Pinacopodium congolense
GATGAAGATGCTCTATAATTTATTTTCACACTTTATTCATGTTTCCAATGGGGATGACTTGAATATCTCATCCTAGAATGACTGAAATTAGGAGTTTCTTATTAATTATTGTTTTTTAATGTAATTGATGTTCTTGATTTTGTTAAGCATTGATCAATTCTTGGATGATATTTAATCTACCTAATTTTTCTTTTTTTTTTATTTTGAGAGAATTGCATGTGTTTTGGGTGACCTTGGCATATGATATCAAGTTTCTAATGACATTGAATGTAAAAGATCATGTGAATTGAGAATAAGTTGTAATTTAATGAACAAAATGCATATATGCGATTGATAAAGTGAGCAACATTCTCACTATTGATAAAGTGAGCAAAATTCTCACTCCACTAGCTTCACACTAATAAAAAGGTTGAAGTTTATGATTGGAGCTAATAACCATTTGCAATTGTGACCTAGCTAATTAACTGAGAGTGTTTATGAAAAAAGGTTCACTCTCATGTCCAAGAGTTAACAGACATCCTTAAACAATTGATCTAAATGTAATTTAAATCTTGTTGCTATGTTAATGTTATCATCCTGTACCAATTTTACATGATGAGTTATACGAAACTATTTAGATGCTTGACATTACTCATTGAAGGTTGCCTCTTTGTTGATGAGTTGCAAAACTATCCAACTAGTTATACGCTAAAAACTACAAGCATACAGAGTGTAACTCAGAGTAAAGAATGGATATCGATCCCACAAGAATTATAGCTTAGACACAAGAATTTAGGTTATGCTTTCTTCAAGACCTAATCTCAATTAATAAATACTGAAAATAAACTAAATCAAATAAACTAGAAATGAACAAATGATAGAATACATGCACAGAAAATGTGGAACTCAAGATTTAAGATTAGAGATTACTTTTTCCCTAACTTGTCTCCCTTCTACCTTGTTGATTGAACTATGCCTCACCTGAGATTTCCTACAATTTCAATTACCCTCTCTCAAGGTGTAATTAAATGTCCCTAGCCAAATTAAATGGAATTGATTAAGCAATCTCTGAATCTACAAAAGCAGTCCACCAATTTAACTAGTTATGAAGCTATCTTAGAGGTAATAAACTAATTAGTCAATATCTCTCTCTAACTAATCAATTAAGTTGATGAAATGTAGGTCTATAGGGTGCCAACTCTCATTATACAGCCCTACACAAATTACCCAACTCAATTTCTCAATATATTGCAAGGTATAAGCTTAACATTCATCAAAAGCATTCATTCGTTCAAAACAACAAAGTAGGAGTTCAACAAGTAGTTCAAAACCAATCTCTATAATATATTCAGCCAAACATAATGTCAATAACACTCCCAAATACTATAAAATCCATAATAAAGAAATAGAAAAGAAAAATAAATAAAAACTAGATGAAATAAGCTTATCCTCTTCTTTGCCCAAATTTGAAAAATATGGGTGTTAATGAGTTTATTGCCAAAAATGTAGTGATGATCTTGATTCTCCTCTCTCTCTAGCTTCAAAACCTATTTTTAGCTCAAGGAGGAATGTTTTCTGTCTATTATCTAGAGGCCCTAGGGATGTGTGCCCTTATATTTGACATTTCAAGTCACAAAACCCTAAAAATAAGTGAACCCCGGGTGAAATTCTATCTGTAGATCCCACAATCATGGGAATTAGACCTCATCCCACGATCATGGGTTCTCTTTCTTTAGTTCCTCCACTTCTCTTCTCCTTTTTTAGACTCTAACTCAAACGCAAAGATGATCATGCTCCATTCCTACACCAAAATGATCAATTCTTACCCTAAACCAACATCAAACATGAAAGAACAACCACGAAGATCAAACTAAACAAAAACACAATAATAAAAGTCCTAAAACACAACAATAAGAGCTTAACATGCAAGAAACACATGTGAATTTGCTTAGGAAAACATACACAAATGCACACACTATCACTCTTCATTAGTAGTGTGATTGTATATGATAACAAATCTCTTTGTCATCAAAGAATTATGATATGTGAGCTAAATCAAAAGCATTGATTGATATTTATTTGTACTCAATTAACTTTTGACTTTTGATCTTTTTTATTTTGAGTGAATGTTTAAGTCATTACTTGAGAACAAGTAAAGCTCAAGTGTGGAGGTATTTGATATCACCATAATTATACATCTTTTAGGTATATTTTCATAATGATTATCTTAAGATTTATGGTTAATTCCATGTGATTTTGGTGTATATTTAGTTTATTCTTAAATAATATGTTGCTTAAGTTACTTTAGATTATTGTTTATGTTTTATAAGGCTTTGGTGACTGTTTTAATGTCATTTTAGAACTATAGGAGATGTGGAATCAATTTTAGGAGTTAAGTCGTAAGTTATGAAGTTCCACATCAAATAATATGGTCATAGTACAAGCCATGAAGAGTGTATTAAGAGAAAAGTAAGAGAAGCTGAAATAAGCACCAACTCTAGTGTAAAAGACCTTAGTGAGAAATTAAATGCACGTTAGAGTTTGAATGGTTGTGTAATAAATTTTAAAGTAAGAACATCATGTTTTTAAGTTCCACAACAAATTTCAAGGCCAAAGTGTGAGCAACAAACAAGTTATTTCAAAAAGACTAGAAGATTCAAAAGGTGGAAAAGTGCTAGAAAAGTCACGACTAGAGTCATAGCCATAAACCAAAGACAATGAAAAAAATCCTAAAAACACTTAAATACACAAGGGACTATGACCATGATATTGTCGATGATAATTTTTTAGAAAATCTTGTAGGGAGAGTAACAGTTCTGACTCTTGGTCGCGACACTTTTTATGGTTTTTTCTCATTGTCATTGATTCCTTAAACACCAATAGTAGTTACGAAGACCCCTTGAGGTAATTCCCAAGACATCTTAACAAGATTTGGAGTAACATTATAATAGATATTAGGATCAAAATATCAAGAAAGTGAAGATCAAGAGTAGTTTTCTAATAAGAATCATAGAGGAGTCAAGATATTCAAAAACCTTCACCATGAGCTTTTGCATCCCTAATCTTTTATTAACTTTTGTCATTATTTTCTTTATGTCTGGAACTTAATTTCTTGTAGTATTTAGGTTTTTATGGACTTTATGATGTAGTATTTTACTATTTTCTTAATTGAAAATTGGATTTACATATTTGTATTAGATTTATTTATATAATTAATTATATTAATTTTTAATATTATGCGAATGTAAACTTCAATTTTAATGGTGATTGCATTTTTTTATATTCATAAATCAAATTTGTGGCATATATTAATCCTTAAATAATGCTTCTTACATGGAGACCTACAAATTGGCTCATACAAAATGTCTAGATCAAGTATGAACTTAATTGAAATAACAGGTTCCATAAAACACTTTAATGCATTCAATTGATATCTTAATATAGAGAGAACTTTCACTTAATTTATTAATTTGAATAAAATTACATAACTCGAGGGAGAGCGTGTAATTTACCATAGGGAACCTACAATTTAATAAAATCTCAAAAACATTTTAATTCAAGATTGAACAATGAATACACATGCATCCTAAAGTCATTAACTACCTAAATCGCAACTTCATTATTGCTTGTTAATTCTTGAGTTTGTGTTTGAATTTGTCTTTAATTATTTTTTTTAGTTTCAATAATTAATCAATCAATAACCTTTGAGTAGGATGGATAATAAATATAGGAATTCTCTAGTAATCATAGTCCTCATGGATCGATAACCTAGATTCACATTAGCCCTACTATTTAACGATAAGTGCACTTGCCTTATTACATGTTTAGTATTGTTTATTTATGATTATTTGGTTTACTTTTATTAAAACTTAGGCATGTTCAATACATGCACTATCATGTATCTATAAATTCAAATTTTGTATCACCATTTTTCGCATGATCTCTTATAAAATGATATCTAATCTTAATATGCTTAGTCCTTGAATTTTGATTTGGATTCTTGGTTAGGAATATGGCACTAATATTATCACATCTAATTGGGATCTTAACAATCCCCATACCATAATAACTAAGTAGTTGCTTAAGCTAAATGATTTACACGTAGCAACTATTTACTATTACATACTTCGCTTCAACAGTTGATAAAGCCATGAAATATTGCTTATTACTAAACTAATAAACTAATGCATTTTTTAAATTTTATCAAGTGCCATATGTACTCTTCCTATCTAAAAGTCTATATATGTAATCTGCATCAAAATAACTTATTAAATCTATATATGCATTCTTAGGATAATACAATCCTAAGGATGATGTGACAACTAAATACCTCAAAATTCTTTTAACAGCTAAAAGACAGGACTCTCTAGGACTTAATTAGAACCTGGCATATAAAAAAATACTAAACATGATATTAGGTCTGTATCAATAAGATATAACAAACTACTTATCATACCTCTATAACAACTTAGAAATTATAGGTTTGCCTTCTTCATCTTTATTCAATTTAGTAATTACAATCATAGGGGTTTCCTAATGCCTTTACTTGATCTAAATCAAAATTGTTTAATAACTCCTAAGTATATTTGACTTGACTAACAAAAATTCCATCATTCATTTGCCTAATTTGCAAGCCAATAAAGAAATTTAACTCTCTCATCATACTTATCTCAAACTTTTGACTTATATACTATGAAAACTCCTTACATAACCTCTCAATATAGCTTTAAAATGTTCTCATCAACAAAAATTTGCACAATCAAGTTATCTTCATTGTCCTTCTTAATAAAGAGGGTTGTATCTACCTTTCCCCCTTTAAAAACTCTTTTATAACAAGATGTGGATTTTTAAAAAAATTCTTTAATAATCCATTTTCAAGGATAACCTTCTTCCTATCATCATCAACAACTACACTCTCAGCTTTTAAATATACAAATCCTTCTTTAATGTACCTTTTTTATTTTAAGTTCATCCACTAATTTCTTGCATTCCTTATATTTGGAAGATAACTTCTTCCTTTCAAATTCATAACTTCTAAAGATTTAACTAAATCATCCTATCTTAATTCATTTTCAACATCATCATTTCCATTATAATAAGAGTATGAAGTAGAAGGTACCTCATCCTTCAATGCTATAAGGTAAAAGTCAGCAACTTCCTTCTCAAATTTCTCACTTTTAGATTCAATTGAAGTTTTGTACAACATTACCTTCAAAACTTTTCTTATATGCCTTCTTCAACTTTTTTTCCTTCTTACTACTCTTTCTTCATTCTCACTTTCCCTGGGAAGTGGAAACTAACTCCTTAAATGATCGGGTTTCCTATATTTAAAGCATACAACATTAATAGATGACTTTCTTTTTAAATCATTTTCATCTTTGTCTCTTCTTTTTGAATGGGTCTTCTCCTTCAAGAACTTCTTAAATTTCTTGTGAAGAGATTTATATCATCTTCACTATCATTTGAAGTTGTCTCCTCACTGCTTTTTCCTCTTCTATGGCCTTAAATGCCAAGCTCTTCCTCTAGGTTTCCACTTCTTCCTTCTTTGTCCTAAAGCCTAATATTATATGTGTGGAGTGAGCCAATTAATTCCTCCAATGGTAGCACATTAAGATATTTTACCTCTTGGATGGTAATCACCTTTGCCTCATATTCCTTAGGTAAGGATGTAAGAATTTTTCTAACAAGTTAAACCTTAGAATAAGATTTTCCTATACCTTTAATGCATTAATGATGTCAATGAATATAGTATAAATGCTTAAAATGCTTTTATCATGATATATTGAAAAAAATTCAAATTGATGTGTAAGCATAGAGACTTTGTTCTCCTTTACTTGATTAGTTCCCTTATATGTAACCTCAAGTGTATGCCAAATTTCGTAAGCCATTTCACCCATTGAAACCCTATTAAACTCATTCCTACAAAGTGCATAAAATAAAATGTGAAAAGCCCTATTATTCAATGAAATTAATCTCTTATCACCATTTGTTCACTCTTCTTTAATATTAGGCACTTATTGATCATTAACTACTTTTTTAGGAATGTATGGCCCATCACAAACAATATCCCAAAGTTATACATTTTTAATCATTAGAGAGAACTTCATCCTAGTTTTCCAATAGTGATAATCACTATCAAAAAAATATTGTGCTAATAATGTTTCACTCTTCTTAACTAGATGAATCTATCAAGTGTGGTATACTAGATCTTTGTCTCACAATTTCATTAGAAATTAATCAAGCACAAGTGAGCCTAGCTTTGATATCAATTATGAGTCTTAAGGCACTAAAGAAGGGAGTGAATTAATTTCTAAAATTTTTCTAAAACTAAGCAACCTAACCCTCTTAAATAATTTCCAATTATATGTAATCTCTACACCATGATTCGATGTAAAATTATATGCTAATATAATCACAACATAAATATGAATCAATAACATAATTAACACTAATATAAGGAGTGTGTAAGGATTAAGAGGATGCCCATAATTTTATAGAGGTTTGACGTACCAACTTTAGCTTATGTCATCATCTCTAATAATGATATTAGAAATTTTACTAATTCACAATAACAAGTAAAATCTTCTTCTTTAGATAAAGAGTAACCCTTATAATTCAAATCTTCATTTTGAAAGGTGAAGAGGAATATTTAACAGATCTTTTTTAAGTCTAAGAGAGTAGCCTATACAAGATTACCCAACCTAACAATATGAAAAATCCCTTTGAAATAACAAAAATACACTTTTAAAGGTGTTTCACTTTAAGCTTATTAGACTTAGGGCTCTTATGCTTTCAAGAATAGAAAATGTGATTAATGAACCTCTTCAAACTTTAAAGCAATAGAATATGATGGATTAGAAATACGAAAATAAGATTTTTAGCTAGAAAGATGAAGATTGAAATAAATGAACACAAGAACACTTGAAAATTTGGTGTATGACTTTGTATGCTCAAAACTCAATCAAAATTGCATTAATATTATATCAAAAGAATTAGAACACTTAGATATAGAGTTATAAAAGTAAAAGACAAGTCAAAAAGATTTGCTAACTATTGTAGGAGAGAAAAAGTCAAGTTTACAGAAAAGGAATTATCCATTGCTGATATTACATAGAATAGTGGACATATAGGGTCGAATGTTCTTCCATACTAGTCAATCGATGTTCGTCTTAAAAACACATTAGTCAACCTATTAAGAAGGACTGGTTGACAAGTCACCTAGGAAATATTTCTTTTAATCTTAATTCAATTCAAACAAGTAATAAATCATCTCCTAAATTTATTTGAATACCAAGATATAAATTTTGAAATAAAAAACACATAATGTATTGGTTTATGATCAATTTAGTACTTTTTTAACCTTCTAGTTGTAAACCAATCCAAAACATTTTAAACTTTTTTTTTACTTTAGAAACATCGCACACAAGTTTTAAATCATTTTTCAAAGTTGTTTCCGTAGCTAAATAGATTTGATTTGCTTAAACTTAAATTTTTATCTATTTGGTTAAGTTTATACAAAATTTTTTAAAAAATATGATATGCCATGGGAAAATTTTGAGCCTAAAGATTATACAAGCTTTAAGAAAAACTTAAAAGCATGTTTAAACTACCTAAATAAAGATCTTGGAGATTCTATAATGCTTTTTATTCCATTTTCTTCAAATGTAGCCTTAAAGTCCCACCTTTTCACTTTGAATTATTTACAAAATGTACTGGTCTTTTAATCTTACACCAAAAATTCAAATTACTAGTAAAATTCATGTTTTTTTTATAATAAAAACTAATATTGGAACCTCTATTATTTCAATATAATGTGTTGTTAAATGTGATAACTAATGAGAAGATTCTTATTTAGGAGCTCAAATATAGCAATAATCCTTTAAATATTGGTGCTAAGATTACTAATGAAATGCTCAAACATTGTAGCTCAATTGAAATTGTGAATCTTAAACTTAACCTCCTCACAATCCAGCAAGCCTTGCCTTAGCTAGTATAGGTAATATTAAGGAATTATTGTAGCATGATATTCCTAGAAATTGGAAATCCAGCAAAAGATTCAAAACCACATAACGATGTTGAGGATCTAAGCCTTTTCTTTATTTCAAGAAGTAAATTGTTACTACATGACACATGATCAATAGATGGTAATGAAGGCAACAATGATAATTTTATTATTCTGAAAAGAAGATCCACCAAAAGCGATAACGCCAAAGACAACAAAGCTTCTCAACACTATTAATGAACTTTCTAACCCATAATGTTTGGGGCCTTAATAGTTATCAAAACTAGCAACCCCTTTTTGACTATCTTGGTTCTATTATTTTAAGTTTAGTATGTCTTTTAGAAAATAAACTAAAGAAGGATTAATTTCATAAGCTATGGTCTTTAGATAAGCACTGGAAATTAATTACCAATTTAAAATGGTTGAATAATAGTGGCCTATAATCTAGACAACATCACTTTTAATCATCACATCTTTGCCTATTTAGCTATTCATATGTTTATCACCTTGAACTAACCCTAGGTTAAGATTTATATCTAATTGTGTATGCAAAAAATTTAGCTTTTCAAAGAGTATATCTATAGGAGAATTTAAAGCGTATCAGTAGAAATATGGATGCCCCGTGACTAATTATATATGACTTCAATGCCATATTACATCCCTCTAAAAGCACAAAGGTTATTCTGTCTTAACAACAAAAAGGATGTTCTATCTTAATAGACCTTGTAAGGACTTTAAAACCTTTACTTAAAGCTATAAAGGACACTTCTTTACCTGGAGCAATCAAAAAAATAGAGATGATTTGTTTTAAAAGAAAGTAACTAGAGCCTTGGTTAATATAAGTTGGCTCTCAACCTTTGCCAAATATTAAAGTCCTTAATCTGTCAGTCAAGTACCTCACTAATGCACTATTAAAATTTTATAACTTTTCTAAAAAATTAAAGGATTTACAGAAGTTGTCAACAGAGTTCTGGATACTAGTGTCATAAGATATCATTAGTTCATTTCCTACATGAGGTTATGCAGCATAAAAAATGAGCTTAAGGTGCTTCATAAAACCTTTCTTGAAGGAAGGAAAGCATATATTAAAACTTACAAGACTACTCTAGAGAAAAAATTGGCAAAATCATACTTGGACCCCAATACCTTTATAAATTAAAGAAAGAAAGGAATGCATTAGTAGACTACACTTTAGCTTTAGTAGCTTATCATTCGATACTAAGACAAAATCCAAAGTTTAATGGCTTAAATAAGGTATAATAACTCTCTTTTTTCTATAAAGCCATGCTAGCCAAAAGGAATTTAAATAAGATTAAAATCTTGATACTCAACTCTTAAATATGTAACTCCGAGCCACTTCCAAAACCTCCTTGGTTCTAATAGGTCCAATTCTTCTTCCCCATAATAATTAAAAGAGATCATCAAGAAGGTCATCATATAATAGCACCAGCATATTTCATTAAGCAAATATAGAGAGGGGAGATGGAAAAATCTGTCAAAAGCATTAAGCTTGACGAAGCAACTGGCTAGAATAGTCTTAATGGTCATTTTTTATAGCATATTTGGTAATCAACTGTTGAGCTGCGTTAAATAATGTTTTCTAATTTTTCACTTTTAAAAAACTTCATAGTGCCTTAAGTTATACCTACATTACCTTAGTCCCTAAATCGTCTAACTCTACTTCACTAAATGAACTTAGACATATTTCATGATGCAATTTCATTTATAAAGTTATATCTAAGGTCTTAGTTGTTAGATTAAGGCCTATCCTTAACAAAATTATTGAATAATCCCAATTAGCTTTCATTTTAGGGAGAAGTATTAAAGACAACCTGTTATGGCACTGGATCTAGTTAAGGATTATAATAGAAGGAACCCACCTACAATTGCTCTCTAAAGTTTAATCTTTATAAAGCTCATAGATCCACCTTTATAAATTTGGATAATAGAAGCATTTGGACAATATCTTTTAGCATACTTATAAATGGGGAGCCAATTACTAAGTTTCATGGCAATAGAGGGCTTAAACAAGGGGACATTTTGTCACCTTGCTTATTCACACTAAAGTACTCATAAGGATATTCAATTAAAAAAATTTCAAAGTAATCCTTCATTCAAATTCCACTCCAGACGGAAAAACTTGACTTGTTGATCTTTTAAGGCGCTAACTTTAATTCAATCTTTACCATTATGGATTTAATGAATGTTTTTAATAGGCTATCGAGTTTGTATCTGAATATAGAAAAGTGTAGATTGTTTCTGTCTTTAAGTGGAAACCATTTTAGGAACAAACCTGCGAATCCTAATTGATATCAATAATAAAGATCTCCGATATACCTCTCTTAGCATCCCAATCACTAGTAGAAAGCTCTCCTTTAGAGACTATACAAAATGTTTTGAGAGAATTAAAAGAAGAATTAAAGTCTAACACACCAAAATCCTATCCTTTGTTAGAAAATTATTGTTAAAAATTTCTATTCTATCTAATCTACCCTCATACTCAATAGCTTATATGGCCCTTCCAAACCAAATCACTAAATTCATTGATAGAATTTTTGCTTTTTTATAGGTAGGACAAATTTGTAAAAATTTTAGCTAAAATGAGATAGATGAACATGTATAGACCAAAAAATCAAGAAGGTTTAGGGATAAGATCCACCTACAATGCTAATAAGGCAGCCTTCACAAAGAAAATCTGGAGACCACAATTGGATAAAGAAGCCCCATGGTCTAAATGGAAGCACTCATATAACCTAAAAGTATAATTATTTGGAGATAAAGCTAAATTTTAGTTCCTCTTAGTCTATAACTCAAATTCTCAAATTAAAGAATGTAATTCATAAGGAAATTAAACACAATATTGGTAATGGCAAGGCAATAAGCCTATGGTTTAATGGGTGAACTAATTTGGGAACATAAAGCCAAATTTAGGAATTGTAGGACTTGAAGTCGTAACTTCCCCTTACTACAAAGGTTAGCCTTGTAATTGAAAATAATAAATGGCATTACCCCTTCTAGGAGCCTCCTTACCGACTGACAATAAATCTATGTATGCTCCAAACTAAAAGGATGAGGATAGTGCTCTTTGGGGTAAGCACTCGTCAGGAAGCTTCAATAACAAAAGTTGCTACTCACTTTTCTAACCCCCAAAAGCCAAGGTATTATGATATAAAATTTTTTAGACCAAGTAATTTTCTAGGCTAAGGCAAAGATCCCAAAGATCCCTAAAACTTCATTTATAACCTAACTTGTTATCCTAAATAGACTAGACACCTTTGATAAAGTAAAAAATTCTTCACAATTATCTCCCCTTTTCCTTATCTATAAATCAAATTTTGAAAGTGTCAAAATTTTATTCTTCAAGTGTTCTTTCTCAACTCCATTTTAGGGTCATATCCAAACTCTTAGCCCTCGTCATTATAGGGAAACTAAATAGTAAAATAATGCCTACTAGATCGTTCTTCCAAATGGGTTACTTCCTTAAGATCATAATAAGTTTAAAATAGCCTTCTACTGTTGTGTATAAAAATGTAAATTTAGAGGGAAAGAAATTCAATAATTTTTAGCAACTATAATCTTAATAAGGAAACTAGCTTTTATACAACATCCCTAAATGGGATAAGGGAGATTTTTTCGTCTAAAGTGAAAGTGTTGCACCCCTCACATTAGTTTAAAACTAGTTGGAATATTTAAATAACTTCTAGACAGGTAATGCAACAACTTTAAGTCTATGTTTTAGAGTGGACCTCCCTCACACTCAAGGAGATGGGTTTTCCAAATCAAGACTAGTTAGAACAATCAAATAACTTTGGGAAAGGCAATGTAATAGTTACTCTAAATATTAAGTCTAGGAACTAGGCTCCTTCCTTTAAATATTAAATTGAGAGCACATATTGTAATGGTTATTAGTCTGAATGTTAGTCTTTTAAAACTTTATAGGGTTTTTGGAATTCAACCTATTTTACTTGGGTTGATTGGTTATATGGCTACTATCTTAAAACTCACATGAAGTTATTCCTTTAATTTATTAATTTTAATTTTTTAAAATATATGTGTTTTTCTTTTTGTTTTTCATTAAAATTCTAAACTTATCAAAGAATTCATTTTTATGGTGTTTAATGCCTTATGGAATTGGTCCATAATTCCTTATAACCAACGGTTTAGTTCCTTTACAAAATTGAATTAGTTTTCTTGGTGTGATTTAAATTTTGTGTATAGGTTCTCTAGGATTAATTCCTATATTGGTTAGCATTAGTTGGTATTAAAGTCCCATTTTAAATTATGTGTTTCACATATTTTAATTTCTATCTATTTCATCTTCTAAATTGTGTTTTCCTTATGTCACCCTACTATTTCTATTGAATCTTTTCCTTATTTCTATGTTTCAATTAAAAAAAAATCTATCACCTTCTTGCTTAATTTTTTTTCTCTTCTTATTATGTTAGGATTTCTTCTTTGTTCAACTCCTTTATTTGTGACTTCAAAGCCATATTGTGTTAAAAAAACAAAAATCACTTTCTTATTTGATTAATTTTGTGTTATTATGATATAAAAATCCAATTCTAGTGTTTATATTTATATTGGTGCAATCTTAGTGTTCCTTATATTCATTCCCTATTTCAAACTTTTTAAGAGTTATTATTATGGTTGAAAATTGATCAAAGTCTCATTTATTGCAAATTTAGTTCAATTAAATCATTATAATTCTTTATTTAAATCAATTTTGTTGCTTCTTGCTCAACCTATAACTTGTTTCTTCCATTGACCATTAGTTTTATTAGTTTTGTATGTTTATAAGGATGAAATCTTTGATTATATTTGATTAATTATTTAAATAATTTAAGAAGGAAGCAAAGAGTAATAAAATGCAAAAGTATGTGAGATTAGCATTAATAAAATCCAATTAAAGAGTGAAACACGAGTTATTTGAAAGTTTCTAAGAGTATACATATAAGAGAACATATGAGGATTTTTCTTTACTAACTTCTTCTTTCGAAATTTAAATATGTATTTTAAAGGTGGCTCAATACAAAAGGAAGAAAAGGAAGATAAATTCATTGTATAAGTTGTGCAACAGCAATTTAAGAGAATGAAATGTTGAATAATTATGTGAAAGACCTATTGGATAAGCAATCTCATCTAATTTTTGATTTGCAAAAGGGATAGCAACCTTGAATCCCTAATGAGAGGGGGCATATTATACAGAATCCAACAACCCTATTAATGAAATTTGATGATGGGAATGATGATTTAAGTGCCAATGAAGTTAATCTAGAATTTAAGGCTAAAGGGAGTATATTTAGGCCTAAGAAAGGTTTTTAACATGAATAAGAGCCTAGAAAAGAACTTAGAGACAGAGATGGTATGGATTAGAATCTTGTTACCATAAAGATGAAGATATTGTCATTTACAAGTATAATCAATCTAGAAGCATGTTTAGAATGCCTGAAAATTTATCTCTAATTGCCATAATTACTCTGAAGAGTAGAAAGTAAAGTTTTATGTTGTTAAATTTATTGACTATGACAATATATGGTGGGATCAATTAGTGACTACTAGGAGAAGGAATCATTAGTGAGCTATAGAGATTTGGAATGAATTAAAAGCTCTTATGAGGATAGGATTTATGCCTAGTAATTTTTATAGAGATTTTTATTAGAAATTACAAACTCTTTCTCAAGTTTTAAAAAGTTGGGGGGGGGGGGGGAGGGGATTACCATAAAAGGATGGAAGTAGTTATAATTTAAAAGAATGTGAGGAAGGATAAAGAAGTAAAAACAATAAGGTTTGAATTGTCTAAATTAAGATATGACTGATGTGGTATAATTATAGTACTGTGTGAAGTAGGAATAGATGGTGGCTATGAAAGCAAAAACATAATTAAAATATAAAGGAGTATCAAAGTACCCCATTGGTGTTAATAATTCTTAAAGGATTAATTGCAAAAAAGATAGTATGATTAATTCTCAACCTTCTCAAAATAGAGATATTAAATGTTTTCATTATTTGGGAATCAAGCATATTATAACTCAATGCCTAATTAAGAGGGGTATGATCATGAGGAAAGATAGAGAGAGGGAAAGTGATACTAATTCAAATGAAAGGGACTTTATGCAACCACTTGATGATTTTAGTGATGACAAGGTTAAGTTTGCTATTGAATGTGAATTGATTGTTACTAAAAAAAGCATTAATATTCAAATTAAGTAGGATAACATAAATGAAAAAAATTAGAAAATGTTTCACAACAGATACCATATTCATATAATGATAAATCCAGGAAGTTACAAGAACTACTCTTATAGGAAAATTTAAGTTTGCCTATTGCAAAGTGTTCAAATCCATATAAGTTTCTGTGAATTAATTTATGCAAGGAGATCAAGGTGAATAAATAGGTGTTTCTTCCCTTTTGTATTAAAAGGTGTTATGTAATGAAGTACCTATACAAGCTAGTCGTGTCCTTTAAGAAAATTCGTGGAAATATTATATAAAAGTCATTTTTTATGGTTTCAAGAATTTATGTAACTTTGTGAAATATAACAAACCAATTGCTTTTATACAATCAACACCAAAATAAGTTTATAAGGATTGTTAGTGGTGAGAAAAATAAAGAAGCAAGTGATTTATTATGTAAAAAACAGTGATAATGAGAGCTTTTTTTTTATGCTAACTAGCCTATGAGTGTACTTCTATATAAAGAGGCTTATTTCAATCTTGATGAACTTAACGTAACTCTTATTAATGTTTCTATTTATTTTTTTTAAGAGTATAATTATTTGTTTGCTTATAATATTCCTAATGGTTACCATCTATTAGAGGGATTAAGTACGGAGTAGAGTGGAAAAATGAGAAATATGTAATCAAATCTAGCAAGGATAAAAAATGACTTATCTTATAACTGGCAGAGGAGGAACAGCAAGAGAGGAAAGCGCTAGACTAAAGAGCAAATTCACATAGTCTTCCTCTCCAAGCTAAAACACAAGCTTCAAAACTTTAAAAGTTCTTTCAATATTTATTTATTTATTCAGATTTATTTTACTTTTATTTTTATTTTTATTTTTATTTATCTTATTTATTTTATTTTATATTTGAAAAAATATGGATATGATTGAACTTATTTTCATTATCATGTGTGGCTAAAATATTTTTAAAAATTGTTATTTGAATTATTTGGGACCCTTTGGTTATTGATTTAATTTTATAAATATTTGTGTTATTTATTGAGCTTAAACCCTACAACAAATCGAGAGAGTGAGTTAGGTAATTTGTGTTAGATATACAATGATAGTTGGCATTTAATAGACCTATAAACAACAAGGTATTGATTTATTAGGAAGAGATTTCGATAAATTAATAGACTGCCTATAAGATAGCTTCATATCTAGTTAAATGTTTAGGAAAGGCTTTACATGTCGAGAGATCCCAAAGTTAATCCTAGACTATTTACCTAGTGACATTTAGTTGCACCTTGAAAGAGGGTACCTAAAATTGTAGGAAATCTTGGGTCAAATATAAATTAGATCAATTAACTAAAGGGAAACAAGTAAGGATAACAGCAAGTCCTATTCTTGAATTTTAGTTTGCAGTATTAGCGATTGGTTATGTTGCTTACTGTTGCTTCCAAATTTGTTTGCGTCTTATTTATTTCTTTTTATTTAATTTGTTTAAATTGATTTCTTGAACAAAGTGTAAGACAAATTGATAGGATGTCTAAATTCAATCCTCGTAGGATCGATATCCATTCTTTACTACAAGTATGATCCGTATACTTGCGGTTTTGAGCATAAAACCCGTAGTTTGTTTTGTGAATGAACAGTTACTTATCAATAAGGTACTAAAAGCTTAATTACTAAAATCATAAAGTGATTAAGTACTAATTGTTACTGTTATATGCTAAAAGAAAATAATATTTAATTTTATATCTTGCTTCCTAAGATCCTTCTAAACTCATGATCTAATCCTAATTTATTACCCATGTTGATTAAAAATTTTATTTCATATAAACAAATGTATTATGATAATATGAATCAACAAAGTCCTTTCCTTCAACCAAATTTATTGATAAAATATAGTTCTTTTTAATTATTAGTTATTACTAAAATTAAAATCTCCTTCTTAAAGTTTATACTTTGTTTTGAAAATTAAAGAAATTATATTAATGAATCAAGAAAAGAAGTAAACAACATCTTAGTTCAATGTAGTCTACATGTTATATGGCAGAAAAAAAATCAATGCAGCCTAGATGTTGCATTGTAAAGAAAAAATCAACTAAAAAATAATTAACATAATCTCTAGTTTGCAATCATTGTGTTAAAATAATTGAACTTATGCACTTGCAACTCCAATATTTTTCTAATATATGATCATGTGCAGTCCTAATTTTTTATCATTTGTGCACATGTACCTTATGTGAAATTGGAGCAATCTCTACTGATATTCCCAAATATTATATCATTCTTCTCCTTCCATATTCTATAGATGCTACAACTTGATCATAAATTAAATGCAATGTAGTCCCATTTTTACATATTATGAGAAGATGAATCCTAAATAATTATGTTATTTTAAATCTTGGTAGCTACAGTGATGATTACACATTTACTGGAAAATCTTCCAAAGTTAAGATATGTAGTTACATTTAAAGAATAAGTGGTTTATGGTTTGTGCCTCAACATTACATAGTCTACAATGTAAACTTATGTTATGTGAACCTCTGAGCCTGTTAAGTGTGCTAAGTCTATTATTAGTTGCGAGCCAAAAGATAAATGAGGCCTTAGGAAGTTTAAAGTTGTACCAAACCATCCTAAACTAAGGTACCTTGGGAAATGTCATGCTAAAAAGGCTTCTGTAAATCTTGTTATTATATAAACTAAAGGAATGCCTAGACCAAATCACCTTGTCCTACATGTATGACAATGTGCTTATAGTGTAGGAGCTACTTAAGGGGTGTAGCCAAAAGAAAGCTTCAAGGAATTTTGCATTTAAAAAAAATTTCTACAAGACCTATAACTCAGTTAGCTAGAATTTTATTATGCAGGCACTATAAGCTTTTGGATTCCCAAAGATTTTTAGAAATTGGATATGACAATGCATTCAACTACTACATTTAGAATACTCATTAATAGGAAACCCATGCCATTGATTTAATGAGGCAAAGGATTGACGCAGGGTGACCCAATATCATCCTACCTATATTTTTGTTATACATGTAGGTTCTCTATAGATTGCTGAAATTCAACATTATGTAGGACAACAATTTCAGATATCATACTAATCGCAAAAAGATGAGAATATTAATTTTATCATTTGTTATTCTCTAAAGCATATGATAGAGTTATAAGTTTACTAATGGCTACATTGACTACTTTCAAGATGCTATTAGGCTTAGACATTAATAGAGATAAAAATTATGTGATTATCTCTACTTCTGCATAAAATGAAGTATCATGGTTAACTATAATGGTTGGTATTAAAAATAGAGACTTTATTAACCTATTTAGGATTACCTATCATTATAATGAGACTACACTTTAATGAGTGCTCCCCTTTGATTGAGAAAGTCCGTAAAAGACATAGAATTGGTATAATAAAGCTCTATCTTTTGTAGGGAGACTACAACTAATTAGATCTATACTAAAATTACTTTATAAAGATACTGATCTTCACTTTTCTTTTCTTTTTTCTGGTAGCTAAGGAATTGATAAAGACTTTAGAGAGGATGATGAGAAGGTTCCCATAGTCAGGGAAGTAGGAGAGTAGATTTCAAGCCAAAGTGGGATGGATTAAAGATTGTAAACCTATAATGAGGAAGGACTAGGTATCACAGCTTTTAAAGTAAGAAACTAGATGTTTATGAGCAAAAGATTATGGAGAATGATGGTAAACAAAGAGCCAACATGGACAAAATGGATTTATAAATATTAGTTACAAGACAAAAGTGTTTGGGAGATTAAAAAAAAAACTTGCTTGCAGGGTCATCCTATTTATATATACAGATGTTGAAATTGAGGAGAAAACTAAGGGATAACATCAAATGATTAGTAAGAAGTGGCAAAACTGCATTCCTATATTTTGACAATTGGAGTAAACTAGGTCCCTTAATTAATACTACACTTTATCCTCAACTAGTGGAAATATTCCCTAGAAATGCTAGTCAAAGAATGGATCTTGGATAATAATTAGAGAGACATCCCACAAGAAATATCCTATACTCTACTTAACTACAAATATGATAATATCAAACAGGAAAGATATATATGGCTCAAACACTCTTCAGAAAAATTCATAAATAAGACCTATAGGAAAATCTTTAAACCAAGAGACTAGAGAATGAGGTGGTACAGAGTGATTTGGAAAAAAAAAAAAATATATCAAAAGTATTGTTCTTCTTTTGGCTATTAATAAAAGGGAAACTTTATTTGATAGATTGAAATTCTTTTATATCCCATCTTGGTGCTACTTATGCAAAAACCAAGTGGAATCAATAACTCATCTCTAATTTAATTGCAATTTTACAAGATATGCCTAGCATAGAGTGAGAAGCCTATGTATGGGACAATGGATTCGACAATTTTAAAGATCTACTCAATTGGGTTGAGTCATGTACAAATTTCCCAAAATATAATTAGACAATATGCTTGATATCAATTGGTTTTACCATGTGTCGAATATGGAGAGAAACAAATAATAAGTGTTTTAAGGGAATAGAAAAAGAGTAAATATCACTATACTCCCTATGCTTTTGTGAATTATCAAACATCCCCCTGTGTTTTATTAAATTTATTAGGCTTCCCTACATTTTAGTAAAATTATCAATGTACCCTCAAGAACTATTCTCGCTGACATAGCGACTAATGTGATGGCTTATACTAACATGACGATTGACATGGTAGGGTGATTGTGTAAAGGTGCTGAAATGATGAGTAGCCCTGACCATGGTTAATAAACCGCCGGTTATGGTTACAAAACCATCGGTTATAGTTTATGAAAATCTATAAATCTTAACCTGACCGTAATTATACGGTTTAAGTTATGATTTGAACCAATTTAAAAATATTCATTATTTTATTAATTTCAAATTTTTATTTCCAAACTTAAAAATTTTAAATTTGAAATTAAAAATGTAAAATATAATAAGTTGGATATAAAAATATAAAGTTAAATGAATTAAAATATATGACAATCATATATAAATTATAAGGA
>JAOXYD010219442.1:0-19182 GCA_028565735.1 Pinacopodium congolense
GCTGAAAAAAAAAGAAAAAAAACACAGGAGAGCCCAGCGTTCAGCTGGCCCTCCCCAGCAGAGGCCCGCGCCCAAGCTGCTATAGCCCATCGCGCCAGCTCTAGGCCAGCCCAATGCCCAAGCCTTCAGCGTCAGCAGACCTAGCAAACCCGCATTGCCCCGCCCCGCACAGTAGCCCGCTCCACCCCTTAGCAGCCCAGCAGCTGTTGGAAATTAAAAAGGTAGCAAACCTAGAAGACAGAAGACGGTGGGGAGACAGAAAAGAAACACGGGGGACAGATTAATTCTGACAGGGAGAGGCGTAGACAGAAAAAAAAAGAAAACGCACAGTGCAAAAAATAGACAGAAACAAAGGAAGGAAGCAACAATTTTTGGAGCAAACTTCAAGCAAGCCAAACATGCCCAACACAACAAGAGTTCAAGTTTATGTTTTTATTTTCATATTTATTTTTATTTCAGATTTATTTTACTTTTGGTTTTTATTTTCTTTTATACTCTTGAAGATACTCTTTAATATCTACAAAATAATTTAACGAACTTTTGATACCCCTATCATCTTGGGTCCTTGATGGTTAGCTTTATATCTTTCTTGTCCATTTGACAAAACATTCACATTTAAATGATTATAACAGAATGATTGAATATGTCCAAAACGATTATAATAATGACATGTTAAGGGTGGTGTATATACATTCCTGTTAACATACATTGGTCTAGATCCATTGAAACTTCTAAATGTATCATGATAATGAGGTCTTAAATTGTTCCTATATGTATGTCTAGATGTAAACTTTTTTTAATGAAAATCTTATCTAGAATATACATGAGAGACATTTAAATGCATACAATAAGTATTGTAAAAATTTTAGATGCATATATATATAATGATAAAGAGCATATGAAGTAGAAGTCCTATAAGCACCATTTTAATGATATGCATTAATAAAGAAATTATGTCTATTTTTGGGGCATATGCACATTTATATGATGACCTTGATGTATATAAAAATGCATGATGATTCTTTCTATGAAAAGAAGTAGATGATGAAGGCCTAGAAATATTTTTAATGAATGACCTAGGTTCTTCTTTTTCTAAGTTCTTACATATACCAAATTTGGTCATACTTGAAGAAGATTTATTATCTCTCTTATAATCCAAATCATATATATCATTTACAACCTTTTTATCATTCAACATGTTTTCCAATTTTTCATTCACTTTCATAAATTTAGCAAGTGAATCTTTAAAGTTGTTTATCTCTAATCTAAGAAATGTATTTTGTTTTACCAAATCATCAAGAGTAACATTACATTTTAATTCTAATTATTTCTTCAACAAACTATTTTCTTCTATTAATTTTTGCATCTTATATTTGACATCATTCTTTGATTCAACTTCTTTCCTAAGTATTGCATTTTCTAATTTACAATCATCAAGCAATTTCGAGGTTTCTTTAACATATTCTACTAATTCTTCATAAAAATATTCATCATCATATGCATCATCATTATTAAGGGATTTTGAGTAAGAAGGTAAATCATTATTAAAAAGAGTTTTAATCATTATTAAACGGAGTTATAGAAGTACGTACCTCTTCATCTACTAAACATAAGAAAGAATTTTCTTACTTAGGAGACTCCATCTTCACTTCTTGCATATAAGATCCAAAATCGTCTTGAGAATAATTAATACCTTCATATAAAAATTCTAATCTACACCACATAGCATTAGCGGTGGTATATATTGAAACTTTATCAAGAATATTCTTATCTAAATCATAACGCAAGATATTTAAAACTTGACTATTTAAAGACATTAATTCTTTATCCTTTTCATCCCATTCATTTTCATTTTTTAGTACTAATTTTTCATCTACTAATTTTGTAGGGACTTGATGTTTTTGCACAATTTTCAACCATAGATCTAAACTATTACCTTTTATAAACATTTCAATTCTCTTTCTCCAAATCAAAAAGTTTTCTCCACTAAACATGGGGGGTACATGAGTATCTCTAAAAAGTGTCATCTATCTTTGCTTACTAATTCGTTAGAATTAGTCTAATGTGAGACCTACACTCTGATACCAATTATTAGCCCTATATGGCACCTAAAAGGGGGTGAGTTAGGTGATTAAAAATTATTTTAAATATTATTAAATTTAAGGATTTTTACCAATTTTAATTAAATGTGGAAGCTAAATAATAATTTAATTATACAAATTAAATAACAATAATAGATTAAAAATTAAATTAAATGTATAAAATTAAAAGACACAAGGAAGAAGGTATATAACCGATTTATTTTAGTTCGGAGCAATCCACTTACCCTATATCCAGTCCCCAACACCATTGTTGAGATTTTGTTCTTATTGCAATCAACAAGAATACAGAGTACACAATACAATCCTTTTTCAAGACTCAAATATAACCTTTCACTCCCTTTTTTAAGGTTAAGGAATAACCTCACAACCCTCCCTTTTAAGGTTAAGGAATAACCTATCACTCTTTTTTCTAAGGATAAAGGATAGCCTCTCAACACACTTCTTTTTCAAGGCTCAAGAATAACTCTTACAATAGTTTTCTTACAAAATACTCAATCACAACTTCACCAAAAGCTTATATACACTCAAGAACACTCAATAATAATGTCTAAACACTTTCTATACTTATTGGATACATAAACAACATAAAATACATCTATTTATACTCTTCACAAGACCAAATAGCCATTGCCTAACTTTCTTCTCATTTAATAATAGATCTGTTGAAAATCTGCTCGTTACAAAGTTATCATTGTGTATTCTTCATGTTCGATCGACTGATAGGCATCATTCCGTCGATCGATCTTCTGAAATTGTTCATTCGATCGACCGGTCCTCTCTTCAACAAGTGTATTTAGTCGACTGACTTCTTTAATTTTTTCATTCAGTCACAGGTCGACCGACCTTTTCTAGATCAGCATAACTTTCAATCTAAACTCAGCCCAATCAAACCAAACTTAGCCCAATTTAATTCTTAACCCAATTTAACATATTTTAACACAAATAAAGCAATATTAAACAAATCTTAACACATTTTATACAATTATACAAACACGATCAATTCATCCAATTTACCAAATCATTAATAATACCAATTCAACCTTTAACTAAAACATATGACTTACACAAATCTTACAAATTTTACCGAATTATCAACTTAATCACATACACTTCAAATACTAAACAAACACAGCAAACTCTACAAACGTATTAGTAGAAACAATTTTTCATTATAGAATCAAAGGTGGAACCAACTCTTGGTTCAACAGATTCCTTAATGACACAAACCACATAATCAAAATTTAGAGTTAAAGAGCATAGAATATTTTCCACCACTCGAACATCGTCAACCGTATCTCCATACCTCTTCATTTGATTCATAATGGCTTTCACTGGCAAACAATAATTTGAGATTGATTCAGATTCCTTCATACGTAAAGATTCAAAATCACCTCATATTGATTGGAGTCAAATCTTTTTAACTTTGTCAATTCCTTGAAAGAAAATTTTCAAAATCTCCCATGCTTCCTTTGAAGTAGTTGCATCGGCCACCTTCATAAACATTGAATCATCTAAACATTAATGGATGTGGGTGAGGGCTTGTTGATCATTCTTCTTTATCTTTGACCAAGCATCCTCCTCACTTTGAGACAAGTCGGCTTCAATTTGAGGTTGTATAAAACCTTTCTCTACAATCTCCCAAGCATCTTTTGAGCCAAGCATAGCTTTCATGCGAAGACGTCATGTTTTATAATTTTATTTTTTTGAGGCGAGGGAATTGAAATGAATATATTCTACCATTGTTTTCTATTTCTTAAAGAATTTGACTCTGATACCACTTTGTTAATAAGTGAGGAGGTTTAGAGATGAGAGAATTATTTAAAAGAAGAAGTTGTATTTCACTTGAATGATTTGAGTTCAAGTACAAAGTAGTATTTATAGGCACAAAAGATGACCCTTCAAATCTAAGTTTATGAACCCATTAATGAACTCAAATAAATAAATAATACATGAACTAAAAAATATACATGGATCATATTTAATAATGTAACATATATATAAACATAATTAAAATCCTAACAATGAACTTAAGCATCCATGTATATAGAACTTTAACATTAATTAATTTAAAATTAATCTTCAACACTCTAACTAAAACAACTTTTCATAATGGCACTGTGGTGATCATCACTGTATCATAAACAGTAATGCTGATTCCAAGAAATGGATTGGATAACATTGAGTCGTACTATTGAGGAATCAGAACATCCAAGTTGAAAATCGCGTTACACTCTTCTGTCATGTCTGTTAATACGAACAATGATCGAAGTATAGAGGACTCTATAGTGAAGTTGTCCTCAAGCAGTGAACACTAGAGTTAGAAGATCCCTTCTGCATACTTAGGCTTGTACAACCACCAGCTAGAATAACCTAACTTCACTAGCTGGTTTGCATTAAAGCAATTATAGGCTTGAATATATATATATATATATATATAGGCTTACATTTAACAGATAAAAGCTAAAAACAATCCACTAAATGACCAAAGTGGTAAAGTGAAAAAAGTGGAAATGTAATATGCAAATAAGTTAGAAAATGGGAATATGTCAACGTGTCTAATACCTACTAATGTAAGACATGAGATTTTGGGAACGTGTATAATATTTGTCCACTAAAACGTGTCCCACTAATTTTTGAAGTATTATTCAATGCTTTCCCTTTATTTCAAAATTACAAACTCTAAGTTTTTACTGAAAATAAGTATGATTAGTTCGGGAGATTGCTTTGGTAAAAATGTCAACCACTTGATTATTTGAGCCATAGAACTTTATCATTATCTCCCAGAGATTATGAATAAAATGATAATGGATGTCAATATGCTTTGTTATACTATGAAAAACATGATTTTTTGTCATCGTAATAGTTGCTTTGTTGTCACAAAATATTTCTGTTGCACCCTCTTGCTTATGGAGAATATCAACTAACAATCTTCATAACAATACAGTTTAGCAGACTCCAGATGTTATAGCAATATATTCTACTTCTAATGAAGATAATGCAACAATATCTTATTTCTCGAGCTCCATGAAATTACTCTAGATACCAAGTTAAAAATATTACCTGATGTACTCTTTCGATCATCAATACATCTTGCCTAATCATTTTCATTATATCCAAGTAAGCTGAAATTTGCATCTTTGGAATACCATATCCCAAAATTAGCAATTCTGGCGATATAACATAATACCTTTTTAGCATATCCAAAATATTGTTTGGTGGGACTATGCATATCTAGACAACACACTTATAAAAAACATAATATATGGATGAGTACGTGCTAGATAATTTAAGCCTCTAATTTAACTTCTTTAGAGACTTGGATCAGCAGCATTTGTACCATTTTCAAGTTGTAATTTTTCATTGACATTCATTGGTGTATTAGCCACTTTGCAATTATACATCCTAAATTTGAAAATAAGATTTCTTGCATACCTTTTTTGTGAAAGAAAAACACTATCTTTCATTTGTTTCACTTTCATCGTATATAATTTGAATTTAACAACCAAAGTTTCAAAGTATCCCACATAAATCAAGTCATCAACATAAATACATACAATTAAAAAATCTTTATCATGCTTATTTACATATAGTGTTGGCTTACTTTCACTCCTTTCAAATCCATTATATAAAAAATATGAATCAATTCTTTTGTACTATGTTCGGAGTGCTTGTTTCAAACCGTAAAGAGCTTTCCTACGCCTATAGACTTTATTCTCATTTTTATTAACAAAAAATCCTTCAGATTAAGAGACATAGACTTCCTCTTCTAACTCTCCATTTAAAAATGAAAATTTCACATCAAATTGATAAACTGATAATTTTAATTTTGCAACAAGAGATAAAAGAGTCATCATTATTTTAAAATGAGCAACCGATGAAAATGTTTCTTCAAAATCAATATCTTGATGTTATGCATACCCTTTTGCTATAAGTCTTATTTTGTACTTCTATATACTACCACCAGCATCATATTTAAGCTTGTACACCCATTTGAGATCAATAAATTTCTTACCATCCGGTAAATCTACTAATTCCTATGTTTGATTGTGCTCGATTGTTCCCATTTCTTCAATCATTGCATTCTACAATCCTTCTACTTCAA
Source organism: Pinacopodium congolense (assembly GCA_028565735.1). Lineage (NCBI taxonomy): Eukaryota > Viridiplantae > Streptophyta > Magnoliopsida > Malpighiales > Erythroxylaceae > Pinacopodium > Pinacopodium congolense. The sequence continues at coordinate 6,205 of JAOXYD010219442.1, forward strand.
CTACTTCTTTAAAACGTGTGGGTTATATCATATACAAAGCAAATGAAAATGATTCATAAGTCTCTTGCAGTAATCTAAATTTTCTTAGTGGTGTTTCACTGAGCAGTTTGATGATGCTGAACTCAATAGAGAGGCATTGTTTCTAAAGGTTTCATTACTTGTTGTTGGAGAAGAAATGTTTCTTCAAAATCAATACCTTGATGTTGTGTATACCCCTTTGCTATAAGCCTTGCTTTGTACTTCTGTATACTACCATCAGCGTCATATTTAATCTTATACACCTACTTGAGACCAATAGGTTTCTTACCATCTAGTACATCTACTAATTCTTATGTTTGATTGTGCTCGATTGCTCTCATTTCTTCAATTATTGCATCCTATCATTCTTCTACTTCAATTGCTTCTTCAAAACAAGTAGATTCTTTCATATACAAAGAAAATGAACATGATTCATAAATCTCTTGTAGTGATCTAAATTTTCTTAGTGGTGTTTCACTAGAGAAGTTTGATGATGCTTAACTTAATTAGGAGGCATTTTTTCTAAAGGTTTCATTACTTATTGTTGGAGAAGAAGTTGTTGAAGGATAGGAGCTTAGTTTGGAATCTGTTGCTACATCTTCATCAAAATGTGACAACTAAATTTTAGAACTAACCTTCTCAGAAGCGAATGCCAACTTGCATCTTTATTGAACACAACATTCCTACTAATCAAAACCTTGCCACTCACAGGATTATATAGCTGATAAGCTTTGGACTTAGTACTATACCCAACAAAAATGCACTTTTTAGATTTTTCATTGAGCTTACAACATGGTTGTGAATTTTTCAAAGCATAAGCTATATATTTGAAAATCTATAAGTGGCTTACATTGGGCTTATTACCTCTCCAAGTTTCATATAGAGTTTGATTGTAGACTACCTTTATGGGTGAAATATTTAAGAGATAGACTATTGTAGCTACTGCTTCTGCCTAAAATTTCTTTGGAACACCTCTTATAATTATTATGCTTATGCCCATCTCAACAATAGCATGATTCTTTCGTTTTGTCACTCCAATTTGCTCCAGTATATATGGTGTTGTAAGCTCTCTACGAGTGCCATTCTTATTGAAAAAGGTATTGAATTCTTCTTTCATAAACTCTCCACCTCTATTTGTTCGAAGAGTCTTAACCTAATATCCCCTTTGCTTCTCTATAAAAGATTTAAATTTCTTGAAATTTTCAATTGCTTTTGATTTAGGTTTAAGAAATACACCCAATTTATGTGACTATAATCATCAATAAATAACAAAAAATATCGACTACCTCCTAAAGATTTAGTGCTCATAGGACCACATAAATTAGCATGTACTATCTCAATACAAGTAGAGGCTCTCTGAGCCTTACCTACAGGAAATGATGATTTACTTTGTTTTCCATACACACATCCTTCACAAAAGTCAAGAGTATCAATTTTAGGTAAACCAAAAATCGTATTTTTATTGTCTAATAGCTGTAACCCTTTTATATTTAAATGACCATATCCCAGATGCCACATATTAGCTTTTGTACTTCCTTTAACAATCAATGTACTACTTTCACCACTAATTGACACATCCAGTGGAAACATTCTGTTTGGGGTTATTTGAACATCAATAATTTTTTAACCTGATTTCTTATCATAAATGCTATAAGAATCATTATCAAACAGTACTGAATATCCACCACTCATTAATTGTCCAACACTCAACAAATTATGGGTTAGATAAGGAACATACCGAACATTATGGAGAAGTTTTATATTACAATGTAAAATTTTGATGGCAACTATACCTCTACCTTCGGTTTTAATTGACTTGTCATTTTCCAACCAAACTTTTAATTTTTATGACTCATGCTTTTTGAACAATGATTTTATGCATGACATATGATTAAAGCAACCACTATCTATATACCACAAATAATTTAATTTACCGTCTACAATAGAGTGAGCCATAAACAAATTACTCTCCTTTATTAGCTTCTCAGTGAAGTTGGAATGTTTTTGTTCATCCTTCTACATCTTTTTTGTGCCCATATTTTTTTATAGTAGTGATACTAGATAACACTTTTGAACTGTTGTTGTGACTGCGATTGCGACCACTATAGCCACCTCTGCTTATCCTCGGCCTCCAGATTTTTCTGCCTTCCCCTTATAGGAAGATTCTCCCTTCACCTGAAATGTCTTCTCCTTTACTTTTTCATGGGATCTACTAAGCTTAACTTCATGGGCTAGTAAAGAGCTCATCAAAAGTATATTTAGATAAGTCTTTAGACTCTTCAATTATAGCAACCATATGATCAAATTTTTTTGTTAAACTTCTCAATACCTTAATAATTTAATTGCTAATATTCTCACCATATGACTTCATATGATTAACAATCACAGATACTCTAGATAAAAATTCTTATACAAATTCTTTTTCTTGCATTTCTAATGTTTCAAAATCATGACGAAGAATTTATAGTTTCACGATAATTGCCTTTTTATCACCATATACTCTTGCCATAGAGTTTCCTATGCCCAAGTAGAACTTGTGGCTACCACAATTTTAAGGAAAATCTTATCATCAACTACCTGCTGGATTAGAAATAAATCTTTTACGTCCTTCTTTTGATTCTCCCTACACATAGATTGACTGCCTAATACTCCTATGCCTCTTCAATCCCATTCTCTACCAAATCTCATAACTCTTGGGAATTGAACATAGTCTTCCATTTAAGACTCTAAAAATGATAATTTTCCCCTTAAACATTGAAATTAAGGGTTGTGAAAAGGAGTTAATTCCATTATTTGCCATGGTTGTAGGTTCACTATAGTGTTTGTCTCACTGTGTTTCACTCAGATGCTCTCTTACTTTACGCTTTACCTAATAAGAATCGAACCTTGATGAAAGAAACTGTATTTTTGTCACTCTCTAGCGCTCTAATACTAAAAAGTTTTTAGAGAAAGCATAAAATAAGATGTGTTTAGGCTTTTCTGCATTCTACACATTAAAGAAATGACAGGCCCTTATAAATAAGCTTACATTTAATTGAAAAAGCTAAAAACAAGCCACTAAATGACAAAAGGGGGAAAATGGAAAAAGTGGAAACATGATATGCAACTAAGGTAGAAAATGGGAATATGGCAACGTGTCTAATACCTACTAATATAAGACATAAGAATATTTGTCCCCTGAAATGTGTCCTATTAATTTTTGAAGCATTATTCAACAGAAACTCCATTCTTATCCTCTTTGTAAACTTCACTGCCTAGAAGTACTTATAAGGAGAGCACTGGAAGTTCACCGATAACAAATAAGATTGAGCATCTTCCATTATCAGGCCTGGCTTCATGGTTTGTCTATAATTTAAACCCCTAACTTCAAATTTGCTAAGCTGTGAAATTGCAAGTGCAAAGGGATTCAAGATTCCAAAGGGGGTTGGAGTCTTCAGCTTCCTGGTGAATTTGATCATAATTTCCGAACAACAAATATGAAGAGATGGTAGCTTGAGATAAGTCATCACATAAATGCATTTAGCAAGGATTTGGGTGAGTTCTTCAATCTTCTGATCAACTTCATCCTCCATGATCATTTTGGATTGATGGAGCTCTCTCTTCACAATTATAGATATAGTCTTATAGACAATATCTTGATAATTACTGACATTCAAAGTAACATGTGTGGGGCTAACTTCTTTCTTATCTGTAAAGTAAAAGCACCTAAATTGGCCCTCACAGATTAATGCAAATACCAAGTCCCTATTCCCAATGTGAACTGTTGGTAATGAAGAATAAAAATGAACGACTGAGAGACGAGAATGTAGAAGAAAATAAACTTTTTTTAATGTTTGCTCTATCACAACGGAAACTAATACAACTCTTAAATAATGTAAAGAGTAACAAAAAAAAGGATAAAAACAAGATCCACATTCCTATGTTCTGATACGATGGCTAATATATCTTACTATTATTGACCATTAACCACTAACATAACTGTTAAACAAAAACAACATTCTAGGAACCACTAACAAAAACGTGCTCTAATAAAGTAGCTATTACATTTTGAATCAATCAACTATATTCATTCAACACTCCTCCTTGATTCAAAATCGCATACTCCCATCTGTCAGATATAAAAATGAAACTTGGCATTAGAAGGAGATTTTGTAAAAATGTCAATTGTTTGCATATTAGTAATGCAGAATTTTGGCACTATTTTGCCATCAATTATCAACTTCTAAATGAAGTGATCATGCACATTGATATGAAAGACAGGATTTTTGGTAATTGCAATTGTGGCCTGGTTATCACAAAATATCTTAGTGGTTTCCTTTTGTTCAAAACTAAAATTAGTAAGAAGTTTTCTGAGCCATAAGGCTTGTCATGCTGCTAAAGTTGCTGATACATACTCTGCTTCAGATGATGATAAAGCCACTATTTCTTACTTCTTTAAACTCTAAGTCACTGCTCTCGAATCTAAGCTAAAAACATTGCTACAAGTACTCTTTCAATCATCTAATCATCCTACCCAATCATTATTAGTGAAACTAATTAAGTTGAAATTTGGTACTTTGCAATACTAAATATCAAAATTCATAATCCCTGTTACATAATGAAGTATCCTTTTTATTGCTCCAAGATGTTATTTTATAGGATTATGCATAAACCTAGACACAACACTAATAGAGAAAGCAATGTCGGAGCTAGTGTGTGTTAAATAGTTTAAACCCCCAACTAAACTTCTGAAAAGTGTAGAATTTGCTTTCTCAGTCCCATCTTCATGTTGTAACTTCTCATTTATGTTCATTGGCGCACTGCCACTTCACAATTTGCCATGTTAAACCTTTTTAAAAGATCTATAGCATATTTCTTGACACATAAAAACTCCATCTTACCTTGCATGACCTCAAGTCCCAAAAAATAATACAATAAGCCCAAATCTGTTATCTCAAAATTTCTCAACATATTGGATTCAAAATCATCAATTAAAGACTTTGAAGAACCTATATAAATCATATCATCTACATATAGGCAAACTACTAAAAAAATCTTCATTACCTTGCTTTTTCTAATAAATAGTAGGCTCATTTTCACTTCTAGTGAATCTACTGTCATGAAAGAATGAATCAATCTTGCTATACCAATCCTAGAAAGCTTGCTTTAGCCTGTAGAGTGCTTTTCTTAACTTATAGACTTTGTTTTCACTGTTATTTATAGCAAAATATGGAGGTTGTGAAACATAAACCTCTTCTTCGAAATCACCATTCAAAAAGGCAAATTTTACATCAAATTAATATACAGGTAATTATAATTGAGCAATCAATGCTAAAATAATTCTTAGAGTTTCAAATCGAGCAATAGGAGAAAAGGTTTCTTTAAAATCTATACCTTGTTGTTATGAGTATCCCTTTGCCACCGAATGAGTTTTATGCTTTTGGATGCTTCTACCAACATTATATTTCATTCAGAAAACCCACTTAAGCCCTACGATATTATTTTTGCCTTCTGAAACATCAACCAACTCTTATGTTGAATTTCATTCAATTTTTGACATCTCCTCTATCATAACAGCCTGTCAATCAACTTTTTCTACAGCTTCTTCAAAAGAAATTGGATCAGTAACTAATAAAGCAAAGTTACATTACTCATAAATTTCCCTAAAAGATCCTCTCTCTTTTTTTTGTAGAGTTTCACTGCTATTACCGAAGGAGCTAGATGCTGGAGAATCTGAACTAGTAAGACTTATGGAGCCATTATCACTTAGTGAGGTAGGAATTAAACTTGTAAGTGATGAAGAACCTAAATTTCCAGGTGATAGTGGGTCTGAATTTCTGGTTGTTTAAAATCTACTAGAATAGAATTTTTCATGTCTTCCTCATTAAAATTCCACATCAAACTTTCTTCTTCATTGAATAAAACATCCCTGCTAATTATAACTTTACCACTTATAGGATTATATAGATTATATGCTTTGGATTGAGAATTATAGCCGATGAAAATGCATTTTCAAATTTTTTTATTAAGTTTAGAACGTGTATTAACTAAAACATATGCTATACAACTAAAAAATTTTAGGTGGATTACGTGAGGCTTCTTACCCATCCAAGCTTCATAAGGTGTTTGATCCAAAACTACCTTTATTGGTTAGATATTCAAGAGATATGTTGTTATTGCAACAGCTTCTCTCCAAAACTGATTTAGAAACCCTTTTACCTTTAACAAACGTATGGTCACTGTTTGGTTTTTTCATTTTGCAACACCATTATAGTCTGCTGTATTTGCCATTGTTAGTTCCCTGTGAATGTCATTCTCATCACAAAATTAGTAAAATCTCATTCAATAGGAATTCACCACCACGATTTGTTCAAAGCACTTTTATATTTCTTCCACTTTGTTTCTCCACCAATGCCTTAAATTTCCTAAAAACTCTCAAAGATTTCATATTTGAATTTTGAGAAATAAATTCTACTTATATGACTATAATCATCTTTAAATAATAGAAAATAACAACTTCCACTAAGGGACTCTATTTTTATAAGTCCATATAAACCAGAATGCACAAGTTCAAGACAATTAGAAGTTCTTCATGATTTTCCAAATGGAAATGATTTCCTATTCTGCCTCCCATAAACACATCCCTCACAAAAATCAGTTCACCAATTTTTGACAAGCCAATAGCCATTTCTTTCTTACTCAAAATTTTCAAACCATTCACATTTAAATGCCCATAACATAAATGTCATAAATTAGCCTCATTATTTCTTCGAACAACTAAGGCTTTGCTTACAACATTTGAGACATTAAAAGGAAACATCTTAGTTTTTGTCATATAAATAGTTGCTATAGTCTGACCAGATTTTTTATAGTGAATAACACATGAATAATCATTAAACATAATATAATATCCACTAATCAGTAGCTGTCCCACACTCAATAAATTGTGAGCTAAATTAGGCATGTATTAAACATCATAAAGAAGTATAACATCACCTTACACAATTTTAATGGAAATCATTCCTTTTCCTTCAACTTTCATTTGCTTGTCATCCCCAAGTTTGACCTTACTATTTTATGTCTCAATAATCTCTTTAAATAGTGACTTAGTTCTGGACATATGGTTAAAGCATTCACTATCCAAAAAGCATACATCTGCGTTGTTATCTACAGCATGAATTAGTGAGTGGGCCATAAATAACTTGCTCTTCTCTTCATCCTTCTCTATAAAATTTTCTTGCTTTTGTTCTTCTCGTTGTTTGATCCAACAATTAGTTTCTTTATGCCCTAATTTTTCACAATATCTACACTGGATTGCACTCTTGTACTAATTTTGTTCATAAAATTGACTTCTACCTTTGCCACCACCACTTTCTTGTCCTTGAAATCCATCTCTATTTTTACTTGACCTCTTGAATTTTTAGTCTTTCCTTTGGAAGACTCCCCCATAACTTAAAGAGCCTTTTCCTCAAATTTTTCTTGAGACATGCCAAGTCTTGCTTTGTGGGCTAACAAGGAACTTATCATTTTATCAAAAGTATAAATAGACAAATCCTTATTTTCTTCAATTGCAACAATAACATGATCAAATTTTTAGGTTAAACTCCTTAATAGTTACTCACAACAGTTTTATTACTCTCATTTTCACTATAAGACTTCATTTGATTAAAAATTCCTGATACTCTAGACAAGAATTCTTACATAGATTATTTATCTTTCATAATTAAAGTCTCAAAATCACGACAAAGTGTTTGTAATTTTACAACAATTACCTTCTTTTAGCCTAACTATTCTTACTTTAAAATCTCCCATGCCTGTTTAGAGGTGTTAACCACTAAAATTCGAGGAAATATATCATCCTCTAGTGCTGACTAAATAAGTAGTAAGGTCTTTGTATCTTTTTTTTTTAATTTTCTCACAATCTTTAGTCGAGTTCAATACGTGCCAAATTTGACTCATCATACTCGTTCTCCACCAAGTCCCATGGTTCTTGTGACTTGAACATCATCTCATTTTGAAACTCCAAAGGTGATATTTTTCACCTTTAAAAATTGGAATTAGGAGCTGAGTCACCGGATTAGTCCTGTTCCTTTCCATTCTTCAATTCTTGTTCTATGTTTCTTAGCTATCAAAATAGTTACATTACTCTTTCTTCTAGATAAAGGGGGAAAAAATGAGGACCAAAATCTGAACACTAGATAAAAGCACTAACAATTTATCATGGCTTAGGACTTTTATCGAACACTTGGTGTGGATATCTGTTATTGTTTGGTTGAGCTAGGATTTTGGATATTGCTAAATCCCTCTCTAACCCAACCTAGGTTCTTGTATTTTAGTCATTTCTTCTCCTAGTCTATCACGAACAGTAGCTCTCCTTGCTCATAAGAGTTTGTTGAGATGAATTATAACAAAGACAAGTTTTAAAGGTGTTGAGTGGTGGTGCTTTTTACACTCTGATACCAAAAAACGTTGGTAATGGAGAATAAAAATGAAAGATTAAGAGACGAGAATGTAGAAGAAATTGAACCTTTTTTATTTCTACTCTATCACAACGGATACCAATATAACTCTTAAGTAATGTTAAGAGTAACAGGAAAAAAGCTCAAAATAAGACCCACATTCCAATGTTATGATATAATGGCTAATATATCTGAATATTGTTATTGACCACTAATAATTGTTTAACAAAAATAACATTCTAAGACCACTAATAGAAACACGCTCCAATAAAGTAGCTATTACATTTTGAATCAATCATCTATATTCATTCAACATGAACTTCATCCAAATTCGTCTACTTATGATACTTATAAGAGATAAGAGGTACAGTCGAAACCTCTATCTTCCCTTTAGATTTAGCAAGAGATGTCACTGCCAAATCTTCTCTTAGTTGGTATTCATCACCCATCTTAAAGCAACGTCATGCTTCTAGTAACTTTGGGAAGCTGCGGCAGTAAGATAAACAAGGTATATATATAGTGAGGTTTTTATCCTCTTATTATCAAACTATAAATCTAGGTTATAACTTTTTTAATACTTTTAAGAAGGTTTATACAAGTTACAAAAAGATCCACTCAAATTTTAATATTACACAAATTACGAAGAGTTCACCATAAATATTTTTTAATCTATTTAATTGGTGGAACAAGTCCTCCATAAAAGCATCATAGTTTTAGAAATTATAGTCTATTTAATACATTAAAAAAGACACATAATTGATCTAAATTTTTTAAAAAATGTAATTGATTAAGAATGAAAATATGTTAATTTTCATAATAAAAAAAGTTAAAATTGTAGAGATTATTTAAATTAAATAAATAGTTCAAAAACTATAAACATTAGTTTAAATAATTTTTCATTTAATTTTAAATTATTAGCTTTTTAAATAACTATTTTAGAATACGAAAATATTATATATCCAATAATTTAATTGATACGTATTCAAAAAATAATTACTTTAAAATTTATCATCATATATATACATCACATTTGAATTTAGATATTATTTTATTATTTTATTAAGACGCTCACTAAAAAAGTGTCCAAATTTTACAAATTTTATCCTTAAATTAATTAATTTAATTTAATTTTATAAATTGTTTAGTTGAATAAAATTAAAAATAAATTTGTGTTCTGTATAATTAAAAATAAGTCCCTAATTACTCCTTATAAATTTTTTATACTTCCATGTTTACATAAGATATTATAAGATCAGAAAACTAGGGAGCCTCACTGGGGTGACCCCCCAAGGCCTCATAAGTAATTTCATAAAAAATTAGGTTTTTTAGTAATTTTATAAAACAATCAAGGATAAAAATGTAAATGTATTAAGGGTGAAAATGTAAATATATAAATGTACCAAGGGCGAAAACATAGATATGCATTTAAAAGTTTATGAATTAATGTTAATACCCACAAACAATGACAACATTTATAAAAAAATAAAAGGGTTAAAGAGGAATTTTAAAAAAAGAAGTAAGGCTAACGTGGAACCCATGCAGTGCTGTAAAGACCCCCCATATAGGAGTCCATAGTCGAGTCCTTATAAAATACACTTTACTTATCAAATAATATAATTTATTTGATAGTACTATACATCAAATAATTTATTTATTTGATAATCCTTGTATGCAATAATGTGTCTATTGAAAAAGTTCTCTAAATAAAATTATTTATTTATTTCAAGGACATACTTTTAAATACTATGTTATTTGATAACTATCTTGTTCATATAATATATTTTTCTGGACATTATGATGAAAGTAACCTCTTTTATGAGTTTTAAGAAAACATCATAAAAATGAGAAAGTCGAGAGTAAGATACATGTCTAAAAGAAGACTATGCACCGCCGCCTTTGTCAGACGGCTAAAAGAAAACTTAATAAATTTTACAGTGAAAATGGCATTCATAAGGAATTACTAACACCTAACATTCCAAAGTAAAATGGTGTCACTTAGAGTAAAAATCAAATAGTTGTTGACATAGTAAGAAGTATATTAAAAGAAAAAAAATCTTTTTAAAACTTTTTTTGGGCGAAATTAATTACAATAATAGTTTATATTATGAATATTTCGTCGACTAAAGCTGTGTTAAATTGAATCTTGTATGAAGCTTTGACTAGGATAAAACCTTGGGTGAGTCATTTAAGGATCTTTAGATGTATTGCCTATGTCATTTAAGGATCTTTAGATGTATTGCCTATGTTATGGTTAACATATAAAATTATAAAAAGTTAGATGACAAGTACGAAAAAATTATCGTTATTAGCTATGCAAGTGAATCTAAAGCATATCATTTGTATAATCTAACCAATGAAAGAGTTATTGATAAAATATAGTTTTTGATAAGCGAAGAAATGGAAATTAGTTTAGCAAGAAAGAATCTATTAAAATATAAATTCTTATTATATATAGTAATCTAGAAACATTTGGTCAAAGAATACAAATTTCATCAGGTTCTATTATAACTTCTTCAAATAAAAGTGGTTCTAACTTTTTAAATGACTCGACACCACCAAGGAAGGAACCTTTCCTCTTCTCAATCATTTCAGGTTAAGAAGATGCGAAGGTGCCTCTCTCTATAAGAATAGTACGTTCCGAGATGTGAAGTGAGAGAGAAGGGATTTCATAATTGGGGTTTGGGATAAGACGACCTTTTCATTTTTTTTTTATATTGAAAGAGTAATAAGAATGAGGGGTGTTAAGCTTTTTATCATCCTAGCATCGAGCTATTTTTTCGCAAAACCTCCCCTAAAGTATCTTCACCGTAGTAAAGTTTAACCACTAAGTTTGGGATGGATTGGTGTGGTTCTTCTACGCCTATGACACTAGAATATCGAACCATGAATAAAGAAATGCATGAGAGAAAGGCATATTCTATTGGCTAGTGATTGTGCAGCCTCAATTCTTAATTGGAAGGGACACCAAAGGCATCTGCCCTTCCATCCCTTAGATCGATAAAGAGGGGGGCAGAGCTTTTGGTTTTTTCATGTTGTCAAATAATTGAACAAGAAAAATATATGGTGAATACCTGATCGAATTTATTGTTTGATAAAGAAAATTAAGTGTTTAACTTATATAAAGCTTTTTAAAGGATAAAACAAACCTCACGTCATGATGTAGTAAGATCAACTCATACTTCCAACAAAATAGATTTGAAATAAGTGAAAATGAGTCGACTCTTTACTTTAATAAGTATAGTAATGATGATGCTCTTATGATTCTTCTTTACGTAATTGATATGATATGATGTATATATATATATATATAGGAGTTCATTACTTGATATTATGGATGAATTTAAATGTCTTATAATGAAAAGATTTGAAATGATTGATCTAGGTTTGATGTATTACTTCTTGGGTTTAAAAGTGATGCAAAGAAAAGATGACAATTTTATTTGTCAAAAGAAGTACTCTTAATTTGTTAAAGATATTTAATATGCCAACTTGTAGCTATGTAATCACACTTATGAACACTAATGAAAAGTTGAAATAGGAAGATGGAACAGAGAGGACAAATGAATAGCATTTTTGGAGTTTAATTTGAGGCTTAATATATCTGACACATTTAAGACTTTGTATTGCATTTTCTATGAGTCTTGTTTCCAATTTTATGCATAGTCCTACAAAGCATCATTTTGAAACTGCAAAGAGGATCTTATCGTACATTATTGGTATGGTAGAATATAGGATTTGGTACATTTAAATGGATGACTTCAAGTTGTTCAGTTTCACAGATAGTGACTAGACAAATTCTTTAGATGATAGAAAAAAGACTTTTAAAAGTGTTTTTCACTCTCGAATATAGAGTAATTTTTGTGGAATTCAAAGAAGAAAACAATTATAACATTATCCCCATTCAAAGTTAAATATATTTCGGTAACATCAGCAATATATCAAGCAATGTGGTTAAGAAGGTCACTCGCTGATTTTGGTCAAGAAAAAGTTAAGGCAACAAAGATATTATGTGATAAAAAAACTACAATAATGATGACCAACATTCCAATTCATCATGGTGGGACGAAACATATAGAAATTCATTATCATTTCAGCTGTGACTTGGTGACCAGTGGAGATATTATCCTAAAGTACTATAACACTAATGAGAAATGGGCAAACATTCTCACCAAGTCTCTTTTATTCAAGAAACATACCTATTTTTCATCATAACTTGCTATCTGTAATTTTCATTTAAGGGAAAGAGTTAAAATTTGATTAAAATTCTATTTAAATTGTTCTAATTTTATAGAATTAGGAATTATTAGTAGATTAAGGGCATGTTTAGTATTATTGTTGATTTTGATTTTTGGTTATGGTTTTTGTGAGTTTATATTGGTTTTTGTATTTTTTGTGCTTTTTTTTATATTGCATTAGTGTTATTTTTTGGATTTATGTGCTATTTTTTTCGAACAAAAAATAAAAATCGAAAACGAAAACTCCCCTAAACATGCTCTAAGTATTTGTGGGTTGTTGTTGTGAG
>JAOXYD010219452.1:0-32772 GCA_028565735.1 Pinacopodium congolense
ATTGGAAATTTTTCAGAATTATTAAAAATCAATCAAAATTCGTTTTCAAGTGTTTAAGTCAAATTATCGCCTTTTTAACCTTTTTCTAAGTTTTAATCAATTTTACTTGAATTTTCCTAAATAATTATAATCTAATTAACCTAGTAGTTAAGTAAACTCATTCTTGTGGGTTCGACACTCGGAGCTTAATTTTACTCCACTTTATTACTTGTTCGATAGGTGCACTTGCCTTAAGAACACATTGGTTTAAAGTAAAAATCATTTCAAATGTCCGTAAATTTTAAAGTCACCTATCCAACGCAATAAGTATGTAGACTTAATATGCATTGATTATAGCCTATATGCATTATATGATGATTTTGCATTTATAAAGAAACTATGTCTTTTGTTATATGCTTGCACATTTCTCCTAGATGTGGATCATGAAGCATATATAAAAATATGATGAATATTTCTAGATTGAGTTCTAGAAGATGATACACCGTTATCAAATGATGATGTAGGAACATGCTTTTCATCCAAACTTTTCCCTTCACAAAAATAGTTTTGGCATTAGGTATTCCACTCCCTTAACTGAAGTCTAAGCCACATTTATCATTTGAAGCCTTTTGAGCACCTAGCATGTTATCTAACTTTTCTTTTCCCTTTGTAAACTTTTCCAATAATTCTTTAAGACTTTTGACCTCTTTCTTTAAGGAATCATTTTCATCCATCATCTTCTTTCTAACATCATCAAATTTTACACTCTTATATTAAAAAACAGGCAATTTATTCTTTAGCTTCTCATTTTCTAATATAAAATTATCCATTAATTTTGTGCATTCATTATGTTTAAAGGATAATTTCCTCCTTCTCACGGTAGCACGTTCGAAGCATCTAACTAATTCATTATACCTTAAGCCAACATCCATAATAATATTCTCATTCTCATCATCTAGAGAATGGGGAGAAGATGGAACCTCAACAATCAAGGCCATGAGACAAAATTTCGCGTTCTCTTTTTTGGATTTTTCACTATCCTCTTAACTTTAGGTCTCATATACAACCTTCAATACTTTCTTTTCCTTCTTATCCTTCATCTCTCTTCCTTCTTTCTTGTTACTTTTCTCATCCTTCTCATTCTCTTTGAGAAATGGACAAAGGTTCCTCAAATGCCCTGATTTCCTACATTTAAAGCAAAAAATATTAGTAGGATTTTTTTATAGTCATAGTTTCCTTGATCTCTTTTCTTGGAGTGAGTTTTCTTCTTCAAGAATTTGTTAAAATTTTTGCTAAGGAGAGCTATCTCATCATCACTATCTTCCAAAGAGCTTCGTTCTTCACTAGACCCATCTTTCTTGGCTTTGAATGCTGAGTTCTTCCCTCTTGATGAAACTTCCTCTTCTCTTGCTTTTGACTCATTCATCAACATCTCATATATAAAAAACAAACCTATCAATTATTCCAAAGGAAAAATGTTAAGATCTTTTTCCTCTTAAATGACAGTTACCTTTGTTTCCTATCCCTTTGACAAAGATCTCAAAATCTTTTTAATAAGTTCAATATTCGAATATGTTCTTATTAAACCCTTTAATGCATTAATGATCTCCTTAAATCCAGTATACATGTCAGAAATAATTTCATTATGATGCATTATAAACAATTTATATCGATGGATGAGCATGAACATTTTACTCTCTTTCACTCGGTTGGTACCTTCATAAGTGACCTTTAAAATATGGCCAAATTTCTCTAGCTGTTTCATATATGTACACTTTATTGAACTCAATTCAGCTTAATGCACAAAATAAAATATAAATGGCCCTATAGTTTAATGAAAGCAATCTTTCTTCATCTTGGTTCCACTCTTCCTTTATCTTATGAATTCCTTGGCCATCCTCTAACTTAATGGGAATGTATGGTCCTTCATTGACTATATCTCACAATTTAACATTTTCAGTTTGAAGGAAAAACTTCTTCCTAGTTTTCTAATACAAGTATTAATTTCTATGAAAGAAATGAGGCCTACAAATATTTTGCCCCTCATAACTAGATGAACTACCAAAATGTGCCATGATGGATGCTTACTCATAATTTCATTAGAAATTAAAGCAAATGTGAGACCTAGGCTCTGATACCAATTGTAGACCCCAAAGACACTTAAGAGGGAAGACAAATTGAGTGATTAACATTTTTTCAAGTAATTAAACTAGCCATTTAAAACAAGTTAAATTAAGAATAATTACTAAATCAAGATTCAATCTAGAATGATATGAAAATGCTAATGCCAAAAGATATCAATTAAAAAAATAGACAAACCACACAATTAAGTAATAAATAGAAAGATAAGGGAGATAAGGAACACCAAAACTTATAGCAGTTCAGAGATCCCTAACAATTGCTAATCTACTCTCCAACTACTTGTTGGAAATTTAATTAACTAACCAAAGCAAGTACAATATTCTTCGAGGTTAAAGAATAACTCTTACAAGATACAATATTTTTTTGTTAAAGGTGAAGAGTAACCTTTTGACAACCTTTATATGGTAAAGAGGAGCCTTTAACAACAATAAATAACCAAACAATTCAACAATTTCAATAATCCCACCAAACACACCTAAAAAGGTGTTCCACTTAAAAGTACAATTAAACTAAGGGCACTATGCATTCTATGAATGATATGATTAAACTAATATGGACTTGAATGCTAAAACAAATTTTATATTAGGGATTGTAATCACAAAACACTTGAATATATGATGGAAATTGAAGAGCTCATGTAAAACGCTAAATCTAAACACAACTTATACATATATGAATTAAATTGCTTCCAATCACTCAAATAATGCTCTAAAAATTCACTTAAATAGCCAATGAAACTCTTAAGGATGTAGCAATTAATTCTAATTTAAGCACTTAAACATATGAACTAAGGTAAGAACACTAAAACTTGGATAGATATGATGTTTGCAATTAAATGACCATTAATATGCTAATATAACAACTTAATAATGCATAAAATTGATAAAAAATGATCTTTAACACTTAAACAAATTGTCAAGAACAAATATAAACACCTAGAAACTAATTTAAGCAGCAAACCACGTGATTGAAATAGCAATAGTCAAAATAGAATAGTTTTGGAGCATTCCAAAGTTTAAGCTTAAAACAAACAAAATGGCCTTCTTAAAATTCAAAACAAGGATCAAACACACTTTATATATCTTAAGTAAAGAGATAATAATAATTTCACAATTTTAGAAATTTATTAAGGCCATTGAAATCAATATTGAATCAAGAATAGAAGATACAAAAATAGTTTTTATAAAGGTATGAGTTCAAGCTTTAATCTACCAAAATAACCACCTTAAAAATCAAAACTAAGATAAAAAAAATACTAAAAACATTAACCAACCAGAAAATAGCAAATTCTCAATCTTGGAAGCAGATTAGAGAGGTGAAAGCATGGATTGAAACAAGAGCAGTGAAGGTGTTTGACAGCTTTGAGTGAGTGAGAGATTTTTGCTTGTAAATCTATTATTAAAACATAAAGAAATGATAGAAATGTTTTGAGAAGGTATATAAAGGTTTAGGAAGGATTTAGAAGCATTGGTTAGCAAAAACTAGTCATTTAGAGGTTAAAAGAAGACAAAATACATAAGCAAAAACTAGTTGTTGGACCTATACGATGAGTTATGGGAGCTATATGGTGCCCTGCCGTATAGCTCACTGGGAAACAAGGCTATACAGTGGTTTCTCAACCCGCTGTATGTCTCCTACTAGCCCACCGTATATCTCTATAAAAAAATGAAACAATGCTTAATTCAATTCTAAACCTTTCCACACACTTCTATAACATTAATTAACATTTCAAGCAAGTTTTAAAATATGATTCAAACCTATTTGACTCATCAAAACATTCAAACAATCCAAACATAAGAATTAACCTATATGATGAGATTTTTATGCATGATAATTTTGAGCCCTTAGATCAATTGAAAATTAAGTAAAACTTACATACACATTTGAAACAACCTAACTAAGGTCTTGAAGCTGCCATATCCCTTGTTCTTCCATTATCTTTAATTTTGGCCTTTAAGTTTTAAGCTTTCCATATTGAACCATCCATATAATGGACCTATCTTTGAAATTCGTAGAATAAACTTAAAAATTAGTAAATAAACATGTTTTTTTTATTGTCAAAACTAAGATTAGGACCTCCTTTGGTTAAAAAATCTCTCCCCTTTTGATTATAACAAAAGGTATGATATTATGGAATCAACAAAACATGTTTAAAACAAAATAGTTATCATATGCATATAATGAAAAATATCATGTAAAAAATATTCCAAAACCAACTAAAACTCCCCCTTAATTCATGCATTAACATAATCATACTCCTCCTTAATCCAAGCTCCCCCTCAACATATATTTGTATATGCAATAATATGTAGGAGTAATTAGTCATTAAAGGGACACACATAGACATACACCCTTAATAATTAACTCCACTTTAATGATAGACACAAACATCGCACAAATACAAAAAATATCACACATATTTTTCCCCTTTTTGACATCATAAAAAATATTGAAAAGCATGCATAAAAACATAAATCAAAGAGCAAAACATGCATAGGAGCATAGACAAGAGAGAAAAGCATATATAAATGCAAACTAAGGAGAAAAACATGCATAAACATATAAGAATCAAAGAGATACACCATCAATCATTCCTAATTCTCTTTGAATCATGCAAAATCTATCATCACTTATAAGTTTAGTAAAGATATTATCCAATTGATGGTAATTATTCTATCATCATTATGCACATGATGTCTTACCTTAATATGCTTAGTTCTAGAATGTATTAGGTTCTTGGTTAGGCAAATGAAACTAGTGTTATCAAATCTTATAGGAATCTTAGAAATTTCCATACCATAATCTTTAAGTTGTTTCCTAAACCAAAGAACTTGAGTATAACAATTACTGATGATTTATCAACCCGCAATATGTCTCTTGCTAGCCCACTGAATATCTCTAAAAAAATATGAAAAAATGCTTAATTCAATTCTAAATCTTTCTAAACACTCCCCTAACATTAATTAACACTTCAAACAAGTTTTAAAACATGATTCAAGCCCATTTGGTTCATTAAAACATTAAAACAATCCAAACACATGAATTAACTTACATGTTGAGAGTTTTATGCACTTTTATAAAACCATATGCATGTATGATAATTTTGGGACCTTAGATCATTTGAACATTAAGTAAAACTTACATACATATTTGAAACAACCTAACTAAGGTCTTGAAGTTGCCATATCCCTTGTTCTTCCGTTAACTTCAATTTTGGCCTTGAAGCTTCAAGCTTTCCATATTAAAACATCTATATAATGGACTTATCTTTGAAATTCGCAAAATAAACTTAAACATTAGTAAACAAATATGTTTTTGTTATTATCAAAACTAAGAATGTAACCTCCCTTGGTTCAACAAAATGGTTTATTTTATGTTGGTGATTATGGACCTTCCTTTAGTATGACTAAATTTATTAAAGGAAAGAACTTAGAGGAAGAGGAACCAAGGCCATTTGTTAAAAATATTTCTAGGCCTTCATCATATAGAAAGAATGTGCATGTGCTTAAAAAACTACATAATATCTTTGTTAATTTTTATATTCAAAATGATGTATATAGGCCTTCCACTCCATATGCTCCTTATAATTCCATGAATATTCCTAGAAATGCTTATCATATGCCATTAAATGTTTCATATGCATATTCTAGACAAGAATTCATTCAAAGAAAAATGTTTAGATCTAAAAATGCATGTAGGAACAATATGAGGCCCTATTTATTTAGAAGTTTTAATGGATCTATACCAAGGTATGATCATAAAAATGCATATAGGTCACATGTACCTTTGGTTTGTCATTATTGTAGATGTTTTGGGCATGTTAATCAATTTTTTTAATGATTGTTTAAAGGACGTAAATGGTTTTTCAAATAGAAGAGATAGATTTGCAACTAACCATAAACATCAAGGACCCAAGATGATATAGGTACTAAAATTTGGTAAATTTATTTTGTAGGTTTTTAAGGGTATATCCAAGAAGATAAAAGGAAACTCACTAACATACATTGTTAAACCAAGGAAGTAAAATAATTCAATTAGTAAACTTGGTAATAGATGTCAAAGGGAGGTATTCCTTGAACTTACACTTATGTTGATGAATTTGCATGATTACATGTTACTTGATGTTTTGAATACTTGCTACTTTACTTATTAAATTAAATAATTATATTTTTAAAATAAAATTTATTAAATAGTTATAATTGAAGAAAAATATTATTCATTCTTTGTAATTCATGCCTAAACTTATCAATACTGTGTGTGTCAACATTTTAATGTAGTCGACCAATTCGGTTGACCTACTATCAATCAATTGATAGAAATGGTTTGGTCGACTGATCCCTAAATAAGAGGTGTTTTAATTTCAATAGTCGTTACATTAATTTTATTTTCTCTTATGCTGTTGAGCCGTTTCTTTCCCCCAAGGTCTCAAACCTTTTCTTCACATCATTAATACTCCTTTTCTTTCTCAAATTTGTAAGTGTCTTTCCCTAGATTTATATTTTCTTCTTATTATTCTTTCTTCCTTTCAATCTTGTATGATATTTGATTTTTAGATGTTGAACGTTTAAAGTTACAATTAGATTTTTTTAGATACAATTTTTCATATATTATTCATAATTGATGATAAATGCTTTTAAGGTAATTAATTGAATACTTTTAATCCTAGATGTGTTTTTTCATTAGAAACCATGATTAGGAATGCATGAATATGATTTTGAAGTTTCTTGATTTCATTGAGCATGTTCTAATTGGTTGAAGAGCCTTTTAAATAATTTCCTACATGATTAGTTTTTGCATGTTTAGGTAAATCGAAACATATGACTTAATAATTGTTTTATATGTGCTTAGATGCTTTATAGATTACATGGATTGATTTTGCATTTGTACGCATATTTTCAATCTTGAATTTTGTCATTTTAATCCCTCTTATATATTTTAAATTTTGCACTTAATAAACTTTAAAGATAATTTTCTTTCATCGAGGGGGAGCTTAGAAATTTTATAAAAAATGGAAGATTTCTTTTTACCAAATTAGTTATTAAAAGGTTGATGTTTTCTACAAATTGCCTCCATGTATTAGTTTATGAAAAGATGTGAAAAGATTTAAAATTTTTACATTTCATTAAAATATTTGAAATTAGACATCATATATTTTTTAAAATGTTTTGATCTACTAAAGTATGTTTTCAAAATTCATGACTTTTCAAGCTTTAAAAAATTCTTAATGATGTTTGTCTTTTAGGTTTTTAGATGATGATATGGTTTGATAAACCTTGCTTATTATTTGCCTAAAGTGTGTTGAAATTGGAACTTTAAAAAAAGTTTGAACTTTGTTACAATGCATGAGCTTTTGGAAGAAAGAATAGCATGTGAGTTTTTAAAATGCTTTCTGAAATCTTATGGCATTAGGTAGCATAAGCCATTAATATTGAAAAGTTTTGATATTGGAATATTATGCATACAGTTAGGGGGAGCATGGCAATACCCATATGTTGCATATATGATTTTTAGATGTTTGGTTTTGATAAATTAATGGTATTACATTTTCAAAGATAGGAAGTAATGCTTATTTTTAATCTTGTTACGAAAGTGGAGTTTCGTAGGATACTTTTGAAGTTGATATGCATGTAACTTTCTTATTCCTTTCATATGCTAGCTCCCATGATATGAGAATTTTTAATGAAAATGCATGAATTTAGGAATGTTGTACTTGTGTTTAAATTTAAATGATTTTAATTTTAAATGACTCTCTTCATGCATTTTATGTTTTTTGATGAAAGTTTGAATTATCAAAAATTAAGAGTTCATGAATTGAAGGGGATCCCTAAATTTTGAAAAATTTTAAAATTTGCAGTTGTTATGTGATTTTGATTAATATAGGGGGAGTTAGTCTAATTTTAGAGTCTTGATAATTTTGTGATAAAAGTTGAGATTTTTAAAACAACTTTGGAATTATGTCAAGTTTAAAGCAATTTGACTGGTGTCTTGAAATTGTTTGCATCTTGTGTATGAAGTTGTGAAGTTCATTTTTGGTTAATTCTTTGTTCTCAATTATGTATAGAGGAGCAATATCCCCTTTTGGCAAAGACAAGTAATCTTTGTTGCTTGTTGATGATACTTTGTGTTATATGCTTGTTTTGAGTATTATTAACAATTAGTATTATGATACTCGTTTTATTTTAAATTATTGCTATCAATTATCGATTTGCATTGTTTTTCTTTTTGCAATTGGTATAGTTCTTAATGAAAGGATAGTTTTTCCAAAGTTTTGTAGTTGATGGTGTTATTAACAAGTAGTATCTTATTTTGAAAAATGGATTCCATTAAGAGTGATCTTACTATTTAGTATCAATTTTTGCTTTCTAACTTTTGGTATCATATTTTTAACAATTGGTATAGATTTTTATCATTTTTAGGAATCATTTATGTAATTTTTTAGTATTTAATCTCCTTTTTAACAAAAATTGGTATAACTTTTGATGGAAATGTGTTTGACAACTTTTTGAAATGAAATTTGATTGATTTTGTCCCTCCTTTGAAATATTTGTGACTTGATATATTGAGGTTATCATGGTTTATTCTATTTAGGGGGAGTGTTATTAGAAGAATTTTTTTTCCAAAACGTCATTTAAAAGTTAAGTTATGAAATGTTTTGACAGTTGACTTGAGATAAATGTTTTAGCATAAAAGGAGAAGGTATGTGTATTCTGTTTATATGTTTCGTGTTTATTGGTATCAAAATTTTATGGTTTTCATATGTGATTCGTTTTATATTAGTATTTAAGCTTTACACCTTTTTGTAATTAGTTGTGCACTTTTTGATGATTACAAAATGGGAGAGAATGGGAGTTATTATATTAGAAAGGAGAAGCAACTTTTTGTTTATTTTGTTTTCACATGATTGGTATGTATGTATAGGTTAGTTGTGTAATTTATTTATTATATGCTTCTAATATCACATGGTTTTTTCATCATTAAAAAGGGGGAGATTATTGAATGAAGGGGTGATTCCACCTTTTTTTGATGATGACAAAATATTTTTACTAATGTGTTTATAGAGCTTGTTATGTTTTTTAAGATAGGTTTGATGAAAATTAGTCATTAAGTGTTTAGTGAAGACTTGAAGTGCAAGTATGTTTAATCCTTAATGATAAGAGACATATATAGAGTTCATGAAGTATGTTGGGGCTGTATGAAAATCAAGTTGATAAGAAGAAAAGCATTAAAGTTAATCTAGAGGATTAAATATTGAAGATCAAGTTCAAGAGTAGAATTTGTTATAGTCTTTTGAGTAATTTCTCTTATAAGTCTTCTCTTGGTCTTACCATAATGTTGAAAGTCCTCAATCATGTATATGCATTCATATTTAGTAATTACATATATGATGCATAATCAAAAGGTGTTGTTTGTACTTGATGTGTACGTGAAAATCCTTTTGATGTATGGATGAATACTTGTGTGTTATGGTATGAATTGATTAAAGGATAAATAGATAAATAAATTGGTTATATTAATATTTTAAGGTATTTTGTTATGATGAATAAATTTTGAATATGTTAAATTGTGAAATGTGTTAAGATATAATTTGGGTTAAGTTTAGTTTTTTTTGGGATGAGATAGGTTGAAGTGTGTGGATCTTAGAGGGATTAGTTGATCGAATGCAGGTATCAATCGACCAAACATAGATCGGATAACTGACCAGTGAGTTCGATCAACCAAAGGTAGCGAATTTGCAGCAGAACATTAAGCAATGGCTACTTTTGCAATGGCAATGTTGATAAATGTTAAAGAACATTAGGTTATGATAATATAACATGTATATTGAGATTTTTTTTTATATAAATATGTGTTTTGTGTGGTTTTTGGATCTAAGAAACATAAAAAGTGTTCATACATTGAGATTGAGTATTCTTAAGTGTACTTATGAGTTTTTAGTGAAGTTGTGTTTGTTTTAGTGTTAAGTTTATATTGAACTTCATTTACAAGAGTTGTGTGAGCCCTTATACACCTTAATAAGTTAAGAGCGACAAATTTTGTAAGGTGTCATTATAAGAAGGGTGGAAATTATGAGTAAGTTATAGTAAGGGTTATTCTTGAGCCTTGAAAAAGAAGAGCGCTGTGAGGTTATCCTTTAACCTTAGGAAAGTAAGCGATAGATTATTACTTAGCCTTGAAAGGGAGAGTGAAAAGTTATCCTTGAACCTTGAAAAAGGATTATATTTTTCACATTGTATTTTTTTATTGCAATAGTAAAAAATTCTCAATAGTGGTGTTAGGGACTAGATGCAAGAGTAAGTAGATTGCTCTGAACTAAAATGAATCATTTATGTCTCTCTTCCCTTACTCTTTTATTTTTATGCATTTATTTTATATTTTATATTTTATTGTTATTATTTAATTTGATAAATTAGAATTGTTGCTTAACTTCCGCGTTTAAGTAAATTAGTAAAAGATTTGGTTGAATAACTTAAAATAAATTCTTAATACCTAATTCACCCCCTCTTAGGTGCCATATAGGCCTAACATTCTTTATAGCCAAAAATATTGATTTATATGATATAGTTAACAATGAGCCATAGATTCCTATAAAGATAGTAAATGATCAAAAAGTACTTACGATAAAGGAAAAGTGGAATGGTATGGATAAAAGGATAATTTCTTTGAATAATAAGGTTTCCCACATTTTATTTTATCCACTTGATAAGAATAAATTAAATAGGGTATCAATATATGAAACGAAATAGGGTATCAATATATGAAACGACACATAAGATATGACATACACTTGAAGTTACACATAAGGGCACCAATCAAATTAATGAGAGTAAGGTGTCCTTACTTATACATTAATATGAACTATTTTATATGCATCATGATGAAAGCATAGCAAGCATGTATACCAAGTTTATTGACATTATTAATGCATTGAATGGTTAAAGAAATCATATAATAATGCTGAACTTATAAGGAAAATTCTTAAGTCTTTGTTAAAGACATAGGAGGCAAAGGTGACCGCTATTCCAGAAGTCAAGGATCTTAACAATGTGCCTTTGAAAGAGCTAACTGGGTTACTTATTAAATATGAAATTCACCGTACGGAGACAAAGAAGGAGGAAATGGTGACAAAAAAATAATAATTTGGCAATCAAAGCTTCAAGGAAAGTTCAAAGTGATCAGGAGACATTTTTAAGTAAAAGTGAAGTTGAAAACATTACCTTCCTCACAAGGATATTAAATTTAAAGAAAAAGAGTTTATCAAGGAGAAAAGAGTAAGATAAGAATGAGTTTAAAATAAAATCTCCTAATATTATGTGTTTTTAATGAAAAAAACTGAGATATATAAAAAATCAAGGTCAACTTCTCAAGGAGAATAAGAAGAGTGAAAAAATAAAAATAAAAGAGAGAAAGGAAGAAGAAGAAAGCATTAAAGGATAAAGTGAGAAAGCAAGAAGGAGAAAGCATTAAAGGCCAATACATGGGATAGTTCAAGCAACTCCAAAAGTGAAAAATTAGATAACGAAGTTGCCAACTTATGCTTCATGGCCTTGAAAGATGACTTACTTTCTAGCTCTCACTTTATGATGATGACGATGATGATGATGGAGATGATTAATTGACTTATTATGTGAAAAAATGGTTCTTATACTTGGAAACTATGACCTTAAAAAGGAAGAAAATGTCTTCCGAGTACAAGGAGCAATTGAAATTGTTGAATGAATTTACATTAGAAAATGATAGGTTGAAGAAGGAAATTCATGACATGGTAGAATCTAGGAATCTTAATATTGATGATAGTAAGAAATTAATTGATGAAATGAATCTTTAAAGAAAGAGGTAAATGTCCTAAAGGAGTTTTTAGGAAGATTCACAAATTGTAAGGAGAAATTAGAATGCTTGGAGTCCAAAAGGCTTCAAATGATAGGTATGGTGATAGCACCCTAATTATACATATTTTAGACATATTTTTATAATGATTATCTTAGGTTTAAGGGTCAATTCCATGTGATTTGGGCTCATATTTAGTTTTTTAATAAGATTTTATGGAAGTTACTTTTGATGATTGTTTATGTTTTATAGGAGTTTGGGGAGCATTTTAATACACTTTTGGAATTAAAGGATATATGGAACCAATTTAAGGAGTTGGAGCATCAATTTATAAAGTTACACATCAAATATTAAGATCATAGGACAAGTCATGAAGAATGCATCAAGAAAAGCGTAAGAGAAGCTAAAATAAGCACTAGATTTAGTGTAGGAGACTTTGGTTAGAAATTAGATGCACTTTGGGAGTTTGAATGATTGTGTTCCATACCAAATTTCAAGTTTAGGATGAGTGACCAAAAAGTTATAACAAAAAGATTGAGAAGAGCTGAAAGCTGGAAAAGTTAGAAAAGTGTTGCAAATGGTCATGACTTAACCATGACCTTGCCTGTGATAGTCTTCCAAAAAATATCATAGGAAGAGTTACGGTCATGACTTTTAACTATGACATTCTTGGCTCCCCTTGTGTATTTAAGTGTCTTTAGTGTTCTTTCTCAATGTCTTTGGTTCCTTGAATGTTTAGAGCCACCATTAAGACCTAAAGGGTAATTCCTAAGCCATCTTAGCAAGAATTTGAGTAAGAATGAAGAAGAGAATTAGATCAAAACACTAAGAAAATGAAGATCAAGATTGTTTTTTTCAATAATAATTATAGAGGAGACAAAGGATTCAAGTACCATGAACATAAGCCTTTAAATCCTATCTTTCTTTACGATTATTATTGTTGTTTTCTTTATATTTAGGACTTAATTTCCTTATAAGGTTTGGAATATTATGAACCTTAAAATGTAGTATTACATTGTTTTCTTTTATTTAATGTGAATTTCCAAATTTTATTTGAGTTACCAATAAAGTTAATTGAGATTGATTTTCGAATGTTTGTGACCATGCAAAATTTAGATCCAAGTATATGATTCCATATGTTTAAATTTACCAAATCAAATATATGATTAGATCAACCATAGGTGATGTATGTTGCATAGAGTTCTTGATTATAAGCTTACTTGAGATGTCCAGATTAGGTGTGATTTTAATTAAAAAAAAAGGTTCCATAAAACTTAGTAATGCTTTCAATTGATGAATTAAGATAGTATAACCAACCAATTTATTTGTTAAATTGAATAGGAAATGTAGGAGTTGAACTTGAGCTTGTAATTCAATTTAGGCGACCTACAGTCGAAGATATTCTAGAGAGTCTATTAAGTCAAGGTTAAGTAATGACTACAAATATATCTTATAGGGGATTGACAATGTTGATCCTAACTTCACTATTGCTTGTTAATTCTTACAAGTTGTCTTTAGATTTGTCTTTAGTTATTTTATTTAGTTTATTGTCATTAATTATTCAATCATCTTTTGAGTAGGTTTGATAGTAAGGATATGAATTCTCTTTTAATCACAGTCCTCATGAATTGACAACCTAGAGTCACATTAGTTGTACTATATTGTGATTAGTGCACATACTTCATTCCATCTTTTAGCATTGTTGCTGGAATTCTTCAATTTATATTTATATAAAACCTAGGCATGTTTAATACATGCACATCACATGCTTAGGGTGTATGCAAACAAAAATAGACATAATTTTTTTTATAGGAATGCATAATCATGTTATGATGTTTTCAGGCTACATGCTAGGTAATAAAGGCTAATATATTCCCATGTCCCCTACATGTTTCATCCATACTCTAGGCCTTAATTTCATTAAAGAAGAACATGTTAAACTAAAGATGGTTCTACATTTTTTTATGGTGACAATACATTATCGCTAATGGTTTTAATTTGTTTGATATGTTGTAAAGATAGGATTGAAGATAAGGTATAAGTTTGAAGCATGCCTTAGAAACATATTATAATGGTGTATATTGAAGGCTTTGGAGTTGAATAACTACTACATTAGTATTAAAGATGAAGTCTAAGATGAAAATTGGAGTGTTAGAGAAAAAGTAGTGGTTACTTGAAGATTAAGATGTTAAACTGAAAATCAAGCTCTAACATAGTGAAATTGATAGGTTATGCATGTGAGTTTTATTGTAAGTTTCACCTTGTATTTCCATAGTATTAAAGGGCTCATATCATACATATTACATTCATGGTTAGTGATTTACATATAGGATGAAAAATTAAGAGTTGTATATGTTTCTTATGTTCGAAGATCCTCTTAATTTATAAATGAATGATTGTAAGTAATGAGATTTTTTTTTAATAAAATGTAGTAGTTATAATTGATATGATAAATTATGGAGTTAATGAATGTGATTATGTTTAAGAATCTATGAAAAGATGAAATTTAAAGTGTGAGGATAAATCATTAAAGTTAAGTTGAGTAATTGCGATAAATTATGTGAATAGGACTTATGAAAATGGTATGAATTGATTTAAGGGAACATGTATATGTTAAGAAGTGTTTTTTTTATGTTAGAATGTGCATGAATAAGTTATTAAGGCGTGGGAACCACTCTAAATAATGGATTGGTAGACTAGTCGAGAAAAATTTGCATTTAATAGTCATATTTCTAACAATAAAATGAATTAATTTTTTTAAAACATTGGAGAATAGTCATAAATAGTTAGTTGGATATTTTTCACCTAAAAATAGGTATTTTAAGTGTGTTATTTTCATCCAAGAAGCTTACGGAACATTCTTGCAATGACATTGAGCATTGAAAACTTGAGTTTATGATTTTTGGTTAAGTTTTTGGTGTTTTATAAAGTGTTTTGTAAGTTTTGAGTGTATATTCATTCTTAAGTATTGTATGAGTTCCTAAATACCTTTGTGAGTCAAAGAGTGACAAGTTTTGAAGGTTTTTATGAGAAATGTGAGAAAGTGTATTTTATAGGATGAAAAATATTGAGAGTGAATTTTGTGAAGTGGAGACTGGTAAGAGGTTATTCTTTAACCTTAGAAAAAGAAGGGTGAGAGGTTATTCTTAAACTTAAGTAGAGAGAGAGAGAGAGAGAGAGAGAGAGAGAGAGAGAGAGAGAGAGAGAGAGAGGAGGTTTTCTTTGAGCCGTAAAAATGGATTTTTAATTGCTAACATTATATTTATTCCCTATTATAGTAAAAATTCTTAACAAGGTTGATGGGATGTAGATATAGGAGAAAGTGGGTATCTCAAAACTGCTATAAATCGTTTGTGCTCTCTCATACTTTAATAATAGAAACAAGAAGGATTTTATGAAATTAATTATGTTAGCAAAAGAATTAGAAACAAAAAAAAAAGTGAGAAGTGTTTGCCTTAAACGTGATTACTTTGTTGAGATTTGAATATGTGAGATTTCACTTGAAAAGATGCAATTTAGTGGGTGTTAAACATGAATGACCATACTTTGTATTTACTATGTTTTATTTACTTTTTTTTCTTTCTCTATTTTAATGGAATATGGTTGGTCCATTCGTGGCCATCATTGATGATTGAGACAAAAAGAAGTCACAAGAGGGATATTAGAGACAAAAAGAAGGAAAAATAAATGCAAACAAAAAAATCATAAAAAAGGGAAACATTAGGGAAGAAGATGAGCTGCATACACTCAAATGGATAGGGTAGTGCATACAACAAAAAACACTACACACACTAGATCCTAAATTTATATTATTTTAGTTAAATAAATATTACATAAAATAAATTAATATATAAATATATAATAGGTTTTAAAATTTTACTTATAAAATTAGAAATAAGATTTGTAATTAAAAAAATTAATTTTTTTAATTAAATAAAAATAAGAAATGAGTTCTTAATTAGAATAAAATTAGAAATTAGTCTTCTACTTAAAATAAACTAATTATTTAGTTAAATAAAAATTAGAAATTAATTTCTAATTAGAAAAATTTTAAAAATGAGTTTTCTAATTTAAATAAGATGATTTTTTAGTTGAATACAATTTAAAAATAAGTTTCTAAAATTAAAAATTATTCAGTAGCTTGGTTAGCTTATATATTAATAACCATGAGTTTATTTTTATGTTAGAAAAAAATAATTCGTTTGTTTTGTGATTTGTAGGAATTTGTGTATAATACTCTAATTCATAAAACTTGGTTTTTTTTTTTAAATGCCCATAATAATGAGGACAAACTTCTCCTACCTATGATATAGACAAGACACGTCACCATCATGTTAACGTTGTTATTCAATATGTGATTATTTCCTGGAGAAGACTTAACACCACACATTATCACAATCAATAATGAGATATAAGAGTTCTATTCTAAAGGTTATTTGTCTTATGCACAATTTGCAATATATGACCTTACTTCCAACATTGCTTTAACCTTCAATTTAGCTATTAAGAATGCTCTAGAATATGGAAACACCTAGCACAAAAAGGGAATTTATAAGGACCTTGTATCTTATAGGCTTTCCAATGGAAAGAGCTATTTCATATTAAACTTTGCAAACTTTGTCACATGAACTCACTAAGTCTATTTCACGTAGGGTTTGTTACTTGCAAGAAATAAGTATATTGTAAATAATTATATGTAATATGTTCATTTATGAATTCACGAGCTTTATATTTATAATGTAGGTCACATGTATTATACATAAGAAACAAGTGGAGTATGATAATTAGTATTCAATTACTATACGAATGATGATTAATCCATATATGATCTTTTTATTTCATAAGCAGTTGTAATCCAATCATTCACTTTATTTACAATTGATATGACATTAATGTGCATATGTATTCCTTTCTTATTATAGAAACTTACTGTTTTAATAGTGGCCACTATTTCAAAGAATATTTTTATTGAACTAAACTAAGGATGAAAAATTAAATGGTGAAAATTATGAAATTCGAAGCAGGAAATTCATTATGTATTGGTGGAGCAAGAGGCTTTGGAATCATTAAGCTTAACTATGGATGTTCTTGAGGGGAGAGCACTCCAACGTGATAAGTGTTTTTCAAACTATGTTTCTAAGTTGTTTTTAGGGTTTTAAAGTGTTGTTTGTGCATTTTAAATTGAGTTAGCAGGAAATTTTGCATCCTTTTCATTATCTTTTAGGTGTTTAAGTGTTTTTTTGTATTTTTTAATATTTGAGGGAAAAATATGAACTTATTTGAGGAATGTGTTAATGCACTTTGATGTTTGGATGTCTAGCATTAGTTTTCCTACTGTGACTTAGTTGATGCATTAGGTGTTCTTAAAGAGCTAAGATTGATATTCAATTTTACAAGGAGCTCGATCAACATGTTAAGAGTCTACATATCAAAGTTCATGATATTTGGAGGTCTATAGATGATAATATAGTTAAAATACCGAGTAGAGGTCAAAGTTGAAAATTTTGATGTGGCGAGATGATGTGGCAAAACGTGTGTAAGATGTGTTTTATGATTTGTTTTGGACATAAGAAGACGTAAGTAACCATAGAAGCCATACTTTTGACCCTATGACACATCCAAGAAAAAAAATAGAGGTTTTGGAAGAGGAAAAACTTGTGGAAGCTCAAGAAGAAGGAAGACAATCAAGATTCAACAAGTGATATCCAGATTTTCCTAAAATGGAGACTTCATCATCTTCATTAGTTCATCTTTATTTTATTTTCCTTTTTAAGTTTAATCTAAATACTCCTTTTTTGAACATGATTATGGATTTCTAAATCTATTTTAGGAATTGTTTATCCAACTTTTGCTATATTGATTTAAAGCATAGTTATTTATATTAACTGTTAAGCTTATAATCACTTCGAATTATGAATTTTTTATTTATTTAAGTTAGGGTGTATAACAAGAGTTGGTAGCTTAATAGACATGCAATTAACTGATTAATAGGTGATTGAAGAGAGATCTCTATTACTTGTTAATTGTCCTCAGGATTGCTTCAAATCTAAGGATTACTTCAAATTAAATTGCATTATTTAGGAGTAGTATTATGAACCGAGAAACTACAATTCAACTTTTAGGTATTTTAATTGGGATTAAATATTTAGATCTCGAGAGAGGGTAATTAGCTATTATATCTCTAATATAGTAAAAGAAAGATAGAAAAGGATAGAACAGTCCCTAAGTCTCCACTATTGAGTATCTTTTGTGTGTTGCTTTCTTCTGACATTTATTCAAGTTTCATAAGTTTAGTTTAATTTTCAATTTCTATAATTTTTTTTACCTTAAACAAAGTGAAATTAAAATTATTAGGTGACTAGAATTAATACTCGTGGGATCGATATAAGTTATACTATAAGTTATGACCTATATACTTACAGTGTAGCTAAAACTAAAAAACACAATGTAACATAAAAGAGACTATGATACATATGAACTATGGAAGAAGAAGAACTCGTTACCTCACATTACATTCTTAAACAATATGGATAATAACATTTCTCACTATCAAACTTGATAGCGAGTGACCTTACTTTGGTTATTGAGTCAGAAGCACTTAGATCATACAAGCATCTAAGGCATATGTCAAACATGATAAATAAGTTGTTAGATATTAATCATGAGTTACCAAATAAACAATAAGTGCAATTTGTAATGTGCTCTTTACCTCAAAGTTAGGGGTATATAAATATACATTTAACTCACAATGAGAGTATCAAGACTGTAGAACATATTGCAAGGAATTTCATATTATAGAGGAAGAAAGTCTTGAAGCCTAAAAGATATCCTCTGAGATATATGCAATTGGCTTTAGCTCACATAGAGCTTTGAACAAAAAGCGTAAGCATTATGTGACCAGGTGGAAAAGAATAAAAAACATAACCACTTTTCTTAGAACTCCAAGAAGGGCAAGTGAAATCAACATAGAAATGGAAAAATTCCCTTTAAGAAAAAAAAAACATGAAACAGATCAAGGGTTATAACTATGACAATAAAGACCACTTTGCTCGAGATTATAACGAGCCTAAAAGGGCATAGCTTTAGAGTACATAAATTCATTTAATGAATGTTTCTTATTCTATCTTTATAATTGAATAGTATCCTCTATAGATTGTAGACTCTATAGCAACTAACAATATAGTAGAGTATAGAGATGCCTTTATTAAATTCTTGAAAAGCCCATATGGAACATGATGAATTTATGTAGATGTAATCCTAAAGTTGTTATATAATGGATTATACATGTAAATTAGACATGTATGGTGGTTAATCCCTTATCCTATACGAAGTGTTATAAGCTCTATAGATTTGAGAAATGTTCTCTTTATTTTGATGTTAGTTAGACTTGGATTTCATGTAAATTTCTAGGGTCATGGAATGGGTTTATACCTTTGAATTGTTTATTATAGTTATGGTTTTAAGTTTGATTGTTTTATTTTATTAGATATTGTAATATGAATAATAATATTAGTTATTCGTTATTTACATTATCTAGTAATTTCAACATTTATGCAATTTTGTGGCATACTAGACTATGTCATATTGATCAAAATCAGATAAGTCGATTGGCTAAAGAAGGCCTTTTAGTTAATCTAAGTTAAGTTCATCTACCTATATATATACATTGTCTAACTAGTAAAATGGAAAGAAATCTATTTAGAAAGAGAACACGTGTGTCGTATTTACTTTAATATATTTATTTTGAGATCTATGCTCCAATGAATGTAAGGGGAAACTTCATCCAATGTATTTCATTGTTTTCATAAATAACTATATTCTATATGATCATGTATACTTGATTTCTCATAAATTGAAAGCATTAAATTGTTTTTATAAAGTATATAAATTTGGTTAAGAATCAATTAGATCTAAAGATAAAGCATTACAAATTAATAAAGGACAAGAATATTTTCCTGATATGTTCAAAATATTATGTGATGAAAAAGGAATGGACATCAATTGACTCTTTGTTGGACTCCACAACAAAATGACATTCTTAAAAATGAAATAGAAAATTATTAGAGATGATTAGGTCTATTATGACATAAGTAATTTTTTCAATCACGTATTGGGATGAAACATTGCTTATAACTACTTATGTACTTAATTGAGTGCCTATAAAATCAGTTACAAGAACTCAATATGATTTATGAATAGGTAAAAAATCTGGCATGACAAGTCTCAAAGCTTGGGTTTTGACATCTATATTTATGATTTCTTTAAAAAAAATCGGGAAAGTAGGCATAAGAGAGAAGAAAAGTGTCTTTATTAGATAATCAGAACAATCAAAAGGATATGTATTCATAGGTGAATAAGGTTTTAAAGGAGTAGCATAATTTAAATCATGAGATATAAAATTCTCAACTAATGATTTTCCGAAGCAGGGTAAAATAGGGAAAGTCCTATCTGCACATGAGACCTTTGATCTGCATGATTCTATCAGGAGGAATCAAGAAACAGAAATTCTGAATATAAAGGAATTGACTTAAAATTAATTCATGCTGTAATCTAGTGAAAGATTTCCTACAATGTTTAACTTAAGTAGGAGTAATCAGATAATTCATGAATCTAATTTTGATAAACCTTATTTACGATAAGTAATTAAACAATCATTCCCTAAAGTCATTTTAAGATTAAAGGAGAAATTTATATTATTATCTCACAAGAGGAGGATAAACCAAGAATTTAAATAAGATTTTTACTAGTCTTATTAAAGAAGAATAGATGATAGAAATGAAAGAAAAAAAAGACTTCTTTGAGCTCAACTTGGTTGACCTCTCTAAAAGGTGAAAATGTATTGGGAATAAGGGGCTTCTCAAAATTATATGAAAGGATGATGGCAACATCAAAACATAGAAGACATGCTTCGTGACTAAGGGTTATATACAATAGGAGGGAATGGATTATGATGAAACTTTTTAAATTATTGTAAGGATTGATTCAATATGTCTTATTATAATTATAATAGCTAGCACAAATCTAAAATTAAATTAAAAGGATGTAAACTTTGCTTTTCTAATTTGAGAAATAGAAAAAGAAATCTATATAGAACAACCTATAGGTTTTATTAAGACAGGTCAAGAAAATAAAATGTATCAATTATTAAAGTCAATGTATGGTCTAAAGCAAGCTTCAAGACATTGTTACATTTAACGTAATCATTTCATATGATTTCCCTATGATCGATGAAGACCATTATGTATGCATTAAAAGAGTAAAGATCAATGTTCAGTTTTATCTTTATATATGGATGATTTATTGATTCCATATAATAACTGTAGATTTATTAAACAAATTAAAATTGGTTATCATTTGAATTTGAATGAATGATATATGTGAAGCTGCATACATTCTTGAAATTAAGATTTTAAGAGGTTATCCAAAGAGATTATCATCACTTTCTCAAGCGAAATATTTTTTAGGAGTTCTTGAATGACTCCATATATAATATTGTAAGCCAATTGACACTCCTCTTACTATAGGCAAAGGTCTTAGTAACCTGAAATCAAGCACCATAAGAAAAGGAATAAATGAAGAAAGCTCCTTATTCCAATACAGCTAAAAAGTATTATATATGCAATCTTATATATAAGATCAAATATTTGTTATGCTATTGAAATGATGAGTAGATATTAATTAATTTCAGGATAAGAACATTAAAAGCCAGTAAAGAGAATAATCAGATATTTAAAAGGTATTGTAGACTATGCATTATGTTATCAGGTTGATGACCTACATATGTAAGGGTATACAGATAAAGGTTAAAGAGGAGATCTAAATGAAAAAGAAAATCTACCTTTGGAATTGTTTTCTTACGAAAAAATGGAGAAAAATCATAGAAAAATAAGAAACAATACTATGTTGCACTTTCCATATTGGAAGTTCAATTTATAGCATTATCTATTGTAGTAAAAGAAAATGTGTGGCTTCATTGATTATTGGTTCATTTGAGAGTTATTAAAGGGGAAATTGATCTCATGACCATCAATTATGATATTCTAGCGACAATCATTTATAATAAAGACATAATTTCATTATAAAATCAAGTGTATAGATACTAAGTACAATTACGTGAAAGATATAATTGCCCAAGGAGACATGACCATAAAGTATAGTTCTACATGAGAAATGATGGTAGACCTAATGACCTAATTTCTTGAGATATATACATTAAACATGTAAAGTCATTGGGGTTATGTAGATATTTAAATATGATCATAAACATTTATATGTATGTTCATTTATTATAATGTCATATTTAAATTTCAAAGTACGATGAAATTTATATATTATGTAACAATCTATTCAGAAATATATTTTTTTTACATAAATATATTTTGTACATAAACCAAAAGTATATGAGAAAGATCAAAGTTTAGCCCTCTCATATAGGTAATTTGCATTTAGTATTTGAGATCATTAGAGATTAGGTAAATTTAAAGTTTATTATCTAGGTTATAATTAAGAGTGAGAAACTTAAATTATAAATGTTGCCTTAAATAACAAGGATAAGTTATGAGAAATTGGTTTAAAATGATTAAAAAATCACTAAATTTGTCTTATGTTGCCAGATGCAAGTTCAAAAAAATTTTAGAGTAGATAAGTGAACTTAAATTAAACATTGAGTATGTTTTAAGTAACATTTTTATGGTATTTCTTAAATGAAATACATTCATATTAAATAAAAGTAAGTCAATACCATAACACATTACTCATACTATGTATGTAAAAAAAAAACAAAAAAAAGGGATTAATATAAGTTTTAAGATCTTAGCTTGCATTTTATGAGACCCAGGAAGTTAAAGCTGCCTCATTTTATAATTTTTTTTTACTATTATCTAATTCTTAATGATTAAATTTAAGGGTTATTATTTTAGAACGTTACCAGCCGATCATATACAATACAATCTCATGAAACAATTTTAATAAAGAAAATTAAATTGTATTTGAAAAATTTAGAGTAGAGGAAGGTCATTTTGATTAGTGACTTACATAAAA
Source organism: Pinacopodium congolense (assembly GCA_028565735.1). NCBI lineage: Eukaryota > Viridiplantae > Streptophyta > Magnoliopsida > Malpighiales > Erythroxylaceae > Pinacopodium > Pinacopodium congolense. Next base: position 22,987 of record JAOXYD010219452.1, read on the forward strand.
ATATATTTAAAGGCAACCATCGTCTCTTAATATGATAATTGAAGTAAATGAGTTCAAAGAAGATTGAGAATTTAAGATACGATCTAGGGTATAGCATATTATATCTACTTAAGGATAGTTCTACACTTAGAATGAACATCGTCTCTAATATTTAGAAATCAAAAGAACATAATAAGGGAAAATGGGAGCAGAAGTACTCCCCTGAAATGATAGATGACATATATATGATTCCATTTGTGCATGTGGGAGACTATTTACAACTAACTAAATATATGAAAAAGAAACATAGAAAGTAAAAGGGACTTATGAAAATAAGAAAGCTCCATTATCATATATATGATTGAGAGTGTATCAAAGAGCATGAAATAAAAAAATAAGCATAACTAAAACAAAAACAACATAAAGGAGCAAAATGGAAATGCATAATCACAAAAATCCTGACTGTTAGGCTTGAAGTCTTTAGACTGCAGATGATCTAAGAACTAATCTCTTTAGTTCTCCATGCAGTCTATCTAAGTTTGCATATAGTCCATTTGACTTTGCATGGCAAGCATACTACACTCCATCCTTGAAAGAATCTCCAAAATAGCACTAAAAGGTGGCTAAAGAAGAATGATAATAGGAGGAATGACTATTTAGGGAGGCACTGGCTAGTGGATGCCTTTGAAGATGTCTCCTTATACCACTATTGGAGTGACACTTAGAGTAGTACGGTCATTAACTCTATCATCCTCACATAATGGGTGCATTTAGAGATTGCATCATGTATCTCAAACTCACGCATACTTCCATAGCTTAAGTGTAATATTAATTAATCATAGATGCACCAGATGGCTACACTAGTACCTCACCCTCAAAGCTAACTCCCACATCTATGAAGATACTCATCAATAAACACAAGAACCAGAATTTCTTGTTCAAATGAATCCTACTAAACATACCCTAGTGAGAATTCCTAGCCCATGCAACATCTTATAGAGGATGTATATGCTAATGAATTGTCCTTTGTTAAGTCCATTAAGCCTAGGTAGGATGTTGGCGCTAATCATAGCTATAATCACCCTCTCTATAAAGCCTAGTTATTTTGTAAGAAATTCTCGCAAGTTCGTTGTCCTACCTAGACCTAGAGTAGTACGAGTTACTACAATAAAAAAATTGGGGTCATTTAGATTTCACTAAGATACCATGCAAAGTATCCTTCTATTGTTTGTATACATTGCCCTCAATAAGAACTCTTAATAAAGAAGATAAATAACTACAAGTAAGGGTAATCAAAATACTTTCCATGGATGATTGCACTCAATCATATCAAACCCCTTCTTCTATTTAATATTTGTATAGAAATTGCAAACTAATTTAAGGTAATAAGGTCCAATTGGTATCAGTATAGGCACCTAACCTAAAACTCTGAAAGCAGTAGCAACATTAAACTCTAACTCAATTGTAGGTGCCACTTAGAGCTATACGATAATGTGATTACCACTATGGGCCTTAAATCACTTTGAGTGCTCCCATATGGTGAACTAGTCCTCATCAAAGGCAAGCCTCGTCCTAGAAATTGATACTATGAAGGACCTTAGCGGCATCTAACCTCAAAGAGTAAAATGTGGCTAGGAAAAGCGAAAATATGCCTAAATTTTTCTTAAATATACTGGCTACTATTGTCGAAATATTCCTTTACTGTCAATGACGATATTAAGGGTTAAAATTGGTACCAAAACTAGGACTTGTCGTTATCCTTATTTGTTCCCCTTTGAATTGTTGATTCAATTTATGTTTGGCTCAAGACTCTCTAATATTTTAGCTACCATCTCCCAAGGCGTAACTAAATGTCACCAGTTAAATAATCTAGGATTAACTTTGGGATCTCTCGACATGTATAGCCTTTCCTAAACATTCAATTAGATATGAAGCTATCCTATAAGCAGTATATCAATATGTCGAAATCTCTTCCTAACATATTAATACCTTGTTATCTATAGGTATATTAAATGTCAACTCTCATTGCACATTTAACACGAATTACCCAACTCACTCTCTCGATTTGTTGCAGGGTTTAAGTTCAATAGATAACACAAATATTTATAACATTAAATCAACAACCAAAGGTTCACAAATAGTTCAAACAACAAATCCAAAAAAATATTTTAGCCACTCATAATAGAAATAAGTTCAATCATATCCATATTCTGCAAAATACAAAACATAATAAGAAAAAAAAATAAAGGTAAAACAAATCTAAAAAAATAATGGAGTTTGAAAGAACTTTTGAAGCTTGAAGTTTGAAGCTTAAATCTCCAACTTGATGCTTATGTTTTGTCTTGGAGAGGAAGACTATGTGTTTTTTTTTTTTTTTTGCAAAGCTCTCTCCTCTCTTGTTCCAATTTGTTATTGCAGTTCCCCTGCAAAATAAGTGATCTCCCCAATATATATTGTTCAAACTTGTTCCATTCATTTTCTAGGGCTCAAGTTCAAAACGTTGTAGTTTTTTATGGAACTTTTAAAAACTTAATGTTTCATCATTTTGGGTCGAAGCCTGACTCTCATGCTTGGATTAGTGCCACCTGTCAAGAGGGAATGCTCTTAGGTTTGGTCTGCTTGCTCTCCAGGCTAGTTTTCCTGCTTTTGTCCTTTGAGTTGCTCACCTTTTAAACATAAAATTCCAAACTTTGAAGGCTATCTTCCTTTTTTTTATCTCACCTAGCATCAACATGAATTAGGTCTGACCAAGAGCTTTGAATGTTTTACCAGGAGGTTTAATCAGGAGATTCAGTTTTGTTTGACCAAGTTTGACTAGAAGCTTGACTCTTTGACCACAAGCAACGTGAATTGGGTCTGACTAGTAGCTTTAAATGTTTGACCAGGAGGTTTAACCATGATATAGTTTTCTTTGACCAGAAATTGTTCTTTCTTTGACCAGAAGCTTGACTCTTTTAATTCTCATGGAGTAACAAGGTCTAACCCGAATGCAATGTCAATGGAATTGGAAATTGCTTGCCTTAAAATGCATGAAAGTCCAAACTATATAAACTTCATTCCTTAGTTGTCTTACTTAATTTATTTCCAAGCTTAAACGTTTTTAAGCTTTTTCTTTTCCCTTTTTTTTCTTTTTCATTTCACTTTCTTCCAACTTCAATTTCCAACTCCAATTTACCCTACACAACAAATAATTATACCAGTAAGATTTAGTTCTAACCTAAAATTAACAATTAAATGATAAAAAACATAAATAAAAATACTAAAATGATCCAAACTTACTCTAAACTAATACCAAACATAAACAAAGCAACAATGAAGATCATGCTAAACAAAAATACACAAAATAAGTCTTAAAACATAACCATATCAACCTATTATACAAGAAACACATGCCAAACACTTAGAAAAACCTATACTAATGCACAATTATCATGAACTCCTAATAATAGCACCTTCAATGGCTAGTTTCTGTCTCAGGAATTAACGAGTTTTATAATCCTAATGGCTAATTTTTGTACCGAAGGACTCCAATCTCTTCTCACACCTACATATGTGTCTCAAACCTTTTGTGAAGTTCTTAATGCCATTTTGAGAGATTTATAAGCCTTGAAAGCCATCTTACTCAAAGTTTGAGAGTTCTATATTCTTTATTGGTTCATTCTTTCTCTTATTTATTCTTGATTCATTCTTGTTTTTAAAAGTGAGAAATTGTTGTTTTGTATTTTTTTGGATGTTAAAATTTGTTTTGATAATTTTCTGAAATTTTAGAGTCGAAATTCAATTTGTGTAAGCTTATTTGTTATCATACCTCAAATCTATCTAGATTTGAGTTATCATCATTCAATTTGATCTTTCATGTTTTAAATCCATTTCAAGTGCTTTGAAGTTTCTATATTTTTTTTATGTTGTCAAGTATTTCATTGATCTTATAACTAAATTTTGGAGGATTATTTCATCACTTATAAGAATTTGAAGCCATAAGCATCATATTTGTCCATAGTTGCATATTTTAGCATTCATACTTATCTTTGGATATTTAAATTCAATTTGTTTCTTGAAAATAGCATAAATATGTTGTAGTTGTGTTTTCCTATCTTCCAAGATGTTATTTAACATGTTTTGTGAATTTAAAAGGTTAGAAACATTTTTTTATAAGGCTAAAATTTTGATAGCCTATATTTTGATAGTTTTCATATTCTTAGTTTGTTCTTGTCCTAATCCTTCTATTTCATGCACTAATTTCATGTTTATTGTTTCAATCTATCTCTAAAAGAATAATTAAGATTCCAGCAGGTTTATTACATTGATTTTATATCATTTGATTGGTTAAAAATGTTTGTTTCTAGGCCAAAACATAAATACTTGCGCAATTTGACAGATTTTATGTTCTTATGTTTAATTTAATTGTTTAATGCTTTAATTTCATTTTGTTGCATTAATTAACATGTTTATGATCTTTTAAGGAGTTAGAAAACTTTCTAAATTGTTTATTTGTCACCAATAGTTTCAAAAATATGTTTATTGTATGATTTTTATTGAATCCCCATTAAAGGTATGTTTTGGTTACATAATTAGGGAATTTGCTTTATGTTGATAATTATTTGTGGTATATGTTATTCTTTGCCTTTAAAATAGAGTTTATAGGTTGATCTTGACTTATGGAAAGCAAGATTTCAATTATTACGATTATTGAATGTGAATTGGATTGATTTATGCCATGTATGAGCATTAGAAAATGCATAAGACATAAGTATTACATTGATTGCCTTTAAGCCATTATCTTGCATTATTTTTTATCAAGAATTTAGTAAGCTATATAAACTTTATTCAAAGATTATTTAGCCTAAATTTAAGGTTTTTTGTGGTAAGAAAATTATATAATTTTGGTTTTCGAATAGGGTTACTCTTCACCCACTTAAGTAAGATCGTATTGGGTTTCTCTTAACTCTTATAAATCAAGATTATATTGGGTTCCTCTAGACCCTTATTAAAAAAGATTTTGTGGGTTCCTTTTGACTATTATAAAAAATATTGTAAAGGGTAACTCTTCACCCTCTTTGTGAAAAGCAAGATTTTTGTAAGGGTTACTCTTTACACACTTAAGTAAGATTGTGTTGGGTCCTCTTGACTCTTGTAAATCAAGATTATATTAGGTTCCTCTTAACCCTTTTAAATAATATTGTTGTAAGTGTGGGGTTATTCTTTACCCTAAGTAATATTGTTTTTAGTTAAATTTCCAAAAAGTTGTTGGAGAAAAGACGTGGTCTATCTTTGAGATAGGCAAACCTTTATAAATCTTAGTGTTCCTCTCTTTCCTTATCCTCTTAATATTTATGTGCTTGTGTTTGATTGAATTTGCATAAGCATTGGCATTCCATTATAGGTTGAATTTTGGTTTAGTGATCCATATTGTTAAAATTTGGTTTAGGTGGTTTAGCTTATTTGATTTAATATTGAGTGGCATAAGATTCACACCTATGTTCACTATTACCACCCTCCATAAAAGACCATGATAAAAAGTTTTGATACATAACTCCCGGTTTATGATTAAAGGATGTAACACTAGTAAAATTAATACTATCGAATGCTTTCTTATACTCCTTAATTTCCTCACCTTCAACAACTTACTCATTATCCTCATCTTCAATATCCTATTCATTATCCTCATCGTCAATTGTCTTTACATTAGTCCCTTATAGTTTAATTATGAGTTGTTCCTCGCTATTAACTATATCAACATTTTTTTAGCTCACTTGGCTCCATTTTGGTAGTGGTTAGTGGTTCAACTTGCTCTTATTTTACAATTAATTTAGTTAATCACTCCATTTAGATTACCAAGTTACGATGAGAAGCTTCCAACTCCTATTAATTAGACTTACTCTTAAATATATACTAATTTCTTATTTAGCACATTGCCAATCTTAGATCATCACCCCAACCGTACCCTCTAAATTTTTTATTATCCTATTGGAAATCTTACCAATGGTTATCTTACCACATCATCTTGATGACTAAAAATGGTCATTAAGAGATTACTCAATATATAAAACAAAATAAATAAAAATAAAAATAGAAAACTCTAACCTAACCATAAATAATCTATTGTTAATAATTAAATTAAAAACCGAACTTATAAAATCAAAAATAAACACGAAATATAATAGAGAAAATAATAATAATAATAATAATAATAAGAGATAAACTCTATACTAATTGACATCGATATATCCCTAGTATTACTGGTATAAATCCTCAATAACATTGTCAAAAACTTATTGTGACCTTTTCTACTTTACTTTTTTTAACCCAATTTTAAATTAATACCAGCCTATAAGTAAGTATACTTATATCAAGTAATATAATTGATCAAAAAGAGTTCAAGTTATCATCCCACAAGGACTTAACTACAACTACTAGGTCACTCAAATTATAATTATATAGGGAACTTAAATTAACTGATTGATTAAAATAAAAGCTACTAAACTAACTAAATCACTTTCAATTATTGCAAAAGAAATCAAAATGCCAATAAGAATCACCAAATTCAATTATATAGATAAGGCTTTTAGTTTCCATGATTCAGTTGAGTTAAAAACGATGGTATTTCATAAGATAAGGTATCTTCAAAAAATTAAGACACAATTATAGTTAAGTTTATGCTTTATCTCTATTGATCATATTTCATAGTTTTAATATTAAAATCCCTTATTTTAAAATTAAGATCCTCATAATTAACCATAATCATTCACTGATTTCAACTATGTTGTTTATTGAATTTTTTTCAATACCTAAGGTATATTTCTTGGATCCTTAGTTATCTATGATTCTATTATAAGAGGCTAGCTTACAATAGAGAATTAAACACACAAATACAGAAATATTGGGTTACAAATAAAGCAAAATAAATCAATTAAAACATTTACTAACTTAGACTTAACGAATAAATAATTTAGATTCATATATTAAGTAAAGAACACAAAATATTAAACATAAAACATATGTCTATTGATTAAACAAAAATAAAGCTAAACTACAAAAAAAATCAAGGATTTATAAAATATTGGAAAATGCTCCTAATTAAGTTTTAAATATGAATCATATTAATCTAACTCCTAGAATCCTTAACAGTAACTTTGAATGTTTATTACAATTGAATGGAAGCTAAAACAATATGAAACCTAAAACTAAATTGAAAAGAAATAACTCAATAACAAAATTCTAATAAAATTAAAAAAAAATTGTTGGTAGGTCCTCAAAGATTGCTTCTATACATCTCAAATTGGTTTATGATTTATTTATGTATAAATTTTCCAAATTGGCTCTTAAATCTTTGGTGGAACACACCTACATAGACTTTAATAGCCCTTTGTATCGAGAATCAATGGCGTATTTCATAACCACATTATTCTCCTAATCTGTATAATGGACATCAACAATGGTTTTCTCGAACATTAACTGTTAATAGGTCACATTGTTCTCCCATAATGACATTAACAATGGTTAAAAGGTTACAATAACAACATTGTTAAAGACATACATTATCCTTCTAAAAAATGCATCAGATTTGATCTTTTCTGCACAAATCTTCATTTTTTGGAATGAACTTGTTAAACCAAAGGAGATTCCACCTTACTTTGATGATGAAAAAATAATTTTACTATTTATATTCTTGTTTAAGTGTGTATAATGACAGGTTGATTGGAGCATTTGAGCAATAATGTTGGATTTTTAGGATAAAGGGAAGATCAGTTAATCGAATATAGATCGACCGACCGAACTCCAGCACTAAAGGAAGCATCGACTAATTGAAGGAAGATTGGTTGACTGAACCATGGAGATCGGTCGACTGAATGAATGTTTTGAGGAGATCGACTGATTGAATAAAGACCAGCCAACTGAATGAAGATTGATCGACCGAACAATGGCTATCAATCGACCAAATGAACAAATTTGGAAGACTGGTCAACCAAACATAGCCTATCGATCGACCGAATAAATCACAACGGTTATATTTTTCAATGGATAGAAGATTTGTACAACGGTCAGAAAATATATACAATGGTCCAAAGAGTTAATTATTAGATGAACGTTAGAGGACTGTCCAACAGCTAAATTGATCCTATTTACACTATAAATAGAGGCTAAGCAAGTCTTGAAATATACAGAAAAGAGTATAGAAATAGTAGTGATACAAAGATGTGATTTAGGTATTGCTTACAAGTTCCTATCTAAGTTTAAGTTTTATGTTGTGAGAGATACGAGTATATTTCGTGTGTTCATTTTTACAAGGTTATTCTTGAACCACAAAAGAATTTGTGAGATTATTATTAAGCCTACAAAAAGAATTTTTCAAAATATTATTAATGAGCTTTGAAAAAGAAAAGTGGGTTATCCTTGAGCCTAAAAGGAGTTTGTAAGTTGTTATCAAATTTATTTCTTGTATTACTTATCTTTATTTTCAATAAGTACAAGTTCATTTCATCTATTTGTTACATATTTATTTATTTAACTTTAAAAAATTATTAAAATTATTGTTATCATATTCTTGTGTTTGTGTTTGTGTTTTTGCTTTAAAAAATATTAGAATCTAATTCACCCCCCTTTTAAATTCCATTTATGGCCAACAATTGGTATCAGAGTGTAGATCTCACTTAGAACTTAAATTCTAACGAATTTGTGAGGAAAGATCAAATGGCACATTTCATAAATTTTGTAAGTTCTTCATATAACTTAGACGGGCATAATCCACATAGAACACCCTTCTTTGATGGTATCAATTATATGTATTGGAAGAATAGGATGAGATGTTACTTTATGGGGGAAAATATTGATTTATGGACAATGGTAATTCATCCATTTTCTATGCCTACCAAACTTATAGGAAATGAAATAGTCCTAAAGAAAGAGAATGAGTGGAACCTAGATGAAAGGGAGTCCATATCTTTGAACAGTAAGGCTATGCATATCTTGTATTATGCTTTGAGTATGGAAGAATACAATAGGATTGCAATGCGTGAAATTGCATATGATATATGGCATACTCTTGAAATTACTCATGAAGGTACCAATCAAGTAAAGGAGACCAAAATAGGTATGCTTACTCACGATTATAAACTTTTTCATATGATGCATGATGAAACTATTTCTTCAATATATGGTTGTTTTAATAATATTATAAGTGCACTAAAAGGTCTAGGTATGACCTACTCTATTGTTGAGCTATGTAGGAAAATTTTAATGTCCCTACCAAAGACACGGGAAAAAAAGGTGACGATGATATAAGAGGCTAAGGATCTTAACATACTTCCTCTCGATGATCTCATTGGTTCATTCACGAGATGAGTATGAAAAATATCCAAGAAGAACAAGAGACTCTAAAGAAGAAAAATGTGGTGTTTAAAGCAAACAAAAAGGAGGAAAGTAAAATGAAGAATCATCAGTTGGAAGAAAAAATGAGGAGCTCGCATTCATCATTAACACAACATGTTTTTAGTATGGGATAAAAGGACATTTGAGATCACAATGCCTACGACTACAAGAAGAAATATAGAAAGACGATAAGAAAGAAAAGAAGACATGGGAGAAGGATAAATTCAAGAAAAAGAAAGAATTAAAACCCACATGGTCTAAATCTAGAGATTTTGAAGAAGAAGAAGTGGCCAATATGTGCTTTATGGCACACAACGAGGTATGTTCTCCACCTAGTGAAGATGGATGTGATTATAAGCATGATGAAGTGTTAGAACACATAGAAAAATTAACTAAAAAGAACAAGGAATTACATGATAAGCACAAGAAATCTTTAGA
>JAOXYD010219453.1:0-19181 GCA_028565735.1 Pinacopodium congolense
AATTAACTTTTAATATGAACATAATAAAGAAATAATACTTACAATAACAAAACTAAAAAAGAAACAACCATCAAAATTAGGAATAAGCAACAGAAAAAAACTTAAAAACTAAAAATGGAAACAAAAAATAGAAACAAAAAACAAAAAATGACAATCAAAAGAAAAAGTTGAATTAAAAGAGGCCTTAGGTTTGAAGGATGTTTCCCTGTGATTTGCATACATAATAATTCATTCTTGAATTAGATATTGCTTATATTATTTTTAAACAATGTTTATGTTTTATAGGAATTTAGATGCACTTTTAGAGTTAAAAGAGTTATGGATCAATTTAAGGAGAAAAAGCATAAATTTATGAAGCTTCACCCCAAATATCAAGGCCATGGGATGAGTATTGAAGAGTAAATTAAGAAAAGGCCAAAAGAATTAAGAGTGGGAGGACCTTATGTCTATGCTCACACTTATAAGCCTAGCCATGGTATCTAGGCTGAGGCCCTCCCGTGCTTTTTTAAGTTATTTTAACTTAACCTTAATGTTAGAGAATTATTATTCTCTTTTTTTTTATCTATACCTTTGGTAGATTTATTTAATACTAGATGGTTCACCAAAATTATAAGGATTGTACCACGTACCCTCTAACGTCTTCCTTTATCTCCTTTAGACTGTGTGAGGTATATTAGAAAAAGATTTTGATGTCGAATCTCTTTCTTGTAGACATAAATTGTGAAACAAAAAATGTGATGAAAAAAAAGTACTTGTTTATCTTCCTTGGAGAGTCTACTATATAAAATAATTTTCATTTTCTCATCCACACCAATCACCAACTTCCCTTACTTATCATTAATTCACCCTTATCTTCCTCCCTTGCCCCCACATCTATAATAGTAGGTGAATTTTCGAATATTTTTTCTATAAATAATTAAGCTAATTATTAGACTTATATTTCCAAGATATGGACAGTAGTATTTATATTCTCTAATCGAGTTTTTACTGTAGATATAACCTTTTTCAAAAACTCTCCCAGTCTTGATTCTTGTTCCTGTAAAATAAGTTTCTTAACTTGACGTCAAGTTCCTGTAAAATATTTTAATATCTTTATATATTAAATCATGTATCTAAAATTACATAAACAAAATATTTGATAATTATAAGGATTATATAAACAAAATATTAATTATTATTAGTGAAATAGTAATAATAATTAAAAATAATATTTATTATTAATAATAATTAAAAATAATATTTATTATTAATAATAAATATCAGTAAATATTAATAACTAATTAATATTAATAATAAATAGTCGTCGAGAAACAGAGGACGATGATTCACACCAACGGTCGACTCGCGGCTTTCACATCTACTACATCTAAAATGTCTGGGAGGGAAAAGGATCGAAGGCACTGAGATTCTACTGATGAGCCACAAAAAGGCACTAGGAAGCAAACAGGGAAGAGGGTAACGATTTACTCTAAAGGACCAAGATATTTGGGCAGATTGCGAGAGTAAGATAAGACAAAACCGGAAAGGAGGGAAGCATCGAGAAACGATTGACAAGCAGTGAAAAGGACTAGGAAACGAAGGTCCAGTGCAATGACCACAGGGAGAGTTAGGTTCACTGAGAGAGCATAACATTTTTTCTTCCTCAATTTTCATTCTTAAGAGCCATGGTAATGAGAAACCAACACATATCACGATATCAAATAGAGCATAGGATTATAATAATAAAAACATGCCTAAAAGGTGTATACTTTGGCACTATTAGATGAAAAAGAAGAAATTTTAGGGATTGATGAATAATTTGCAAAGAAGTTGAAATGAAGAATCATTAGGGACAAAAATTTCTTCTGAAATTTGAAATTACATAATCAGAGAAAGTCATCTTAGATTTATTATCAATGGTAGGACTATTGAAGTGCAAGCCTATAGATGCACCAATTCAACAAAGTCTCATGCCAGTATAATATACTAATCAAGTTCTAGCAAATAATGAGATGTATAAAAGATTTATGTGAAAACACATTTAAGTCACATTTACTACTCTAAAATATTGCATACATTGCAAGTGATGTAAGTCAGTTCATACGCTATCTAAGTAAAAATCACGAATGCAAGAACTTGTAGATACATAAAGTTCCGTCCTAGAATAGGACTTATGTTCCCAATAAAAATAACCATCTAAGGGTTAAAGGATACATTGACAAAGGAAAATTTTAGAAAAAAATGGTCCTTCTCTAGATACTTCACATTCCTTAAAGAAAATCGTCTTACATAGAGAAGAAGGAAATAAAAGGTGTAGCTTTGTCAAATGTTGAAATTTATTTCCATTGAATGACTAAAGGTGTGGGTGAGCTCCTTTTGCCATAAAAGGTTTTTTGAAAATTCATATTTACTCAAAATAGCATAATGGATGTATTTTGTAATAACAAGACTAATATTAGTATTCCTTATAAGCTTATTTAACAAGATTGAATTAAACTTGTATGGGTGGATTAGTATTTTAACTATTTAAAAAAGTTCTTAAGATTAAGATAATCAATTTTTAATTTATTATAATTGATTTTCCATTCATTAAACTTGAAGAAAAATTGGTAGACATTCTTGTAAAGGCGATATGTAGTAAGAAATTCAGTATCTCACTCAATAAATTAAGACTACAATATTTATATGCACTAACTTGAGGGAGACTGTTAATATGAACTATTCAAATATCAAACCTAATAACATGAGCCAAAAATCTTGAAATCTATGCCAAGAATCTCATAATATGTATATTGTGATAATATATACCAAAAATCTAAGAATTTATGCCTAGAGCATCATTATCATGACGAATCTTTTATTGACTAGCGACTCAAATATAATATTGACTCAAATTATCATATATAGAGGATGAAAACCTCTTCAGACTATTCTTCTCTATAATAATTATGATGAAATCTTACTTTTTATTCCTCATTCTTATTACACTTTCAACATAAAAGATAAGTTTTGGAGTTAGTTAAATAAAGGGTGGTTCTAACTACTTTTTCTATGATGACAAAACATCCCTACTAATATGTTTGTTGTGTTTGATGTGATAAAATGATGGGTTTGAAGATAACATGTGTGATTAAAGGTAAAGATTTTGAAAAACATGATTTGGAGCCCAAGATGAAACATTAGAAAAAAAGTGGCAATAGATGAAGATAAAGTTAATGGATAAAGGACAAATGAAGTAAAAATAGTATTTTATTGAATATTAACTTGATGTAGGAAATGTAATCAACACATATATAATCATCCTTAATCACTGTTTTAACGAGTTTAATAGTACATTTTCATAACTTTTTTGTCAAAATTTCATATTATCTATTTAGTTTAGAGTTCTTATGTATTTTTTGTATTTCAATCATTTGTATTCAAGAATTAAAGTTATTTTCAATAATTCTAAGAGTTTGACAACAAGATTTGTAAACATGTTAGGAGTTTGATTTGATACTTTCTACTCTAAAAAATTCATTATAACTTACTCTTATGATAGATAAATTAATGATATATTGTTTAAGTTTCGTAAATTATGTGTTCGGATTCAAATGAGGGGATAATATAATTTTTAGCTAAGGTAAGACTAGTAAATGGTTCTATCGAGTTCCTATGCATCTTTGTGAGCTAATCTTTCTTTATTTGAATTATTAAATATCTTTTATAAGTTGACTGCATAGAAAAGAGTCATTAAATAACTAAGGATCTAAAAACTCCTTCTTAGTTATTGAAAAAACCAATAAAATACATTATTTAAATTATTGGATGAAGAAACTATAGTTAATTATGAGGGATTTTATATTTTGGGCCTAAATTTTTTTATTAAATTTCTTGTTCTTTAGATATTTTCCTTAAATCTGTTGATTGACCAAACTGCAACATGAGATTAATATAGAAAAGGCATTGCCTTGTTTTCGTAATGATACCCAAGATCCAACATCAGTGGAATCACTGAAAAGATAAACCTTAGCTAATCATTTAAATTTATAAATTATAATTGTAATCTTAATCTTCTTTGTACTGATTGAAATTTTTAGGTTAGTTTTGTTGTTTTGAAATTTATACTTCAATCAATTTGGATTCTTTAGGTACTTTTGTTATGAGTGAACTAACATTATAGTTTAATCCCTATGGGACTAAAAATATAGACGTAATTAAATCCACTATATCACTTGGTGATCGATGGACTTGTTGATAAATTGGTCGTGAGTTGAGTTTTGATTTTATTTGCTAAAAGATTAACTTAATTTAGGTAGCCAAACTAATCATAATATAGAGAAAAAGTGAAAAGACCAAAAAGATCAAGCTGAAAATGAGGAGTTACTTAGGTTATTTTTCAATCCTAAATTGCGACCCTATAAAAATAGGGTTCCATATCATTAAGATCTTAAGAGTGGTGAATTGGATAAGGAAATTTGGTAAGTTTTTAAAGGTATTTCAGAACTCACATATTAGTATCTCATTTATTATGGAACTAGCTTAAATTCTTTTCTGTAAAGTGCTTGAGGGATATTTTATTAAGCAAAAGGAAGCTTGAGGACTATGCAATTGTAACATTTAAGTAAGAGTGCATCTTGATTTTACTTAGGAAGTTACTCTCGAAGCTTAAAGACTTTGGCAGTTTTACCATCTCACATATTATAGGTAACTTAGAGATAGAAAAGGCTTTAATGGATCTTATAGTAAGAATCAATTTAATACACATGTCTGTTAGAAAATTTTGGTCAAATCTACCAAAACCTTACCTAAATCAATCCTTGTAGAGTGCCACCACTAGGATTTCAAGCCAGTGCACCTCCACCATAAGATAAGTACAATATTGAGGAGATCTTGTTGAAATATATCACATCTAATGAGTTTAGGGTGAAAAACTATAAGGCTTTGATTAGGAATTTAGAGACTTAAATGAGACAAATTGTGCAGATTTAGAAGGATAGGTTATCTAGTACTACTAAAGCCAATCCTTGGCAATATTTTAAGGCTATTACCTTAAGAAGTTATAAGGAATCGAGAGTGAAAATGTAGAAAAGAAGGACGAAATAAAAGAGAAGAGTGAAGAGAAGGTAGTGAAGAAGAAGAAAAAAATTAGGGGAAGCTGAATTTGAAAAGGATGACCAATTTAGGATATTTTTCCATATTATTAAGCAACCTTATAAGCCTAGGATTTCATATCCCAAATATTTTAGGAGTGCACATTTGGATAAGAAATTCGATAAGTTTTTTGAGTTATTCAAGAGGTTATGATGGAGCCTGTTGTTTTGATTATGTTCACACCTAATCCGAACACCTTATGTAAGTCCATCTCTAGATCCCCATACAAGATGCAATATTTGTGAATTTATCTATGTCATATATTTGATTTCTTAATTTAAACATATACAAAAACATTATTAAAATTTAGGTTTACATTCGTATAACGTACAAAACCTAATGTCAATAACTTCATAAATAATTCTGATATAATTTTAAAAATCCAATATTCGATTAAAAAACAATGAAACACTACATCATATAGTTTTAACAAGTTAAATCCTAGGAGAAGTTTTTGGTTGTTTGTTTACTCCAAATTATCATATCAAGCATTTAAAGCACTCTTTCTTAAAACAATTATAAACAAAAAATTTGGAAAGTATACTAATCAAAATGTAACAAAGTAGAGTATATTTAAGTCTCCAAATTTTTAACCCATGAGAAAAATAATGTGAGCACTAGGTTACAAGAATTAGAATTATATGGAGGACTCAAGATTGTGAATTAAGTATAAATAAAGTAACTAAATTAACCTAAAAGCTTTTGATTAATGCAAAGAAATTCAAATTGTCTTAATGATTACCAATTTGAATAATTAATTAACTAATTGAGTAATTAACTATGGTACAGGTTTTCAATGATCCAATTGAGTTATGAAAGGGTTAGAATTCCTAATCTAGTGTATCTTCATTGAATTAAGAAAAAATTTTAGATAAGGCATTATATTGATCCTATCTTGAAGTTTCTTCATACATCGAACTTAGGTAATAGGCTCAAAGTTAAAGAAATTTCACCTAAAAAACACCTTATAACTAGTTTTTTTGATTTATTGATTAAAACCGTGTTGTTTATTAATTTATTCAACAATTATGGTAAAATTTTCATATCTTTAATCATCCATTGCCTTCACCTTAAGTGGCCAAGCTAAAACAAGCATTAAGCATTAAAAAAAAGATTATCATCCAACATGCATTAGGAACTCAATTGAAATATTTAATAAACTATCTTTGACTGAAAATTAGATTACAATAACATATGTATTGATGAACAGCCAAAATAGAACTTAGGCAACATGTTCTTAAATATAAGTAATAAGAAAGTAAGATGTAAAACATTTAAGAGTTTAGAAAGCATCTAGTGAATCTCCAAAGTGAAACATAACTCTTAATGAAGTGTACAAGCTCTTCAAATCCTTAAAAACAACTTGACATATCTAAATACGAATGCATAAAAATGAGAAAAGACTAAAACCTACCACAGAGAAAGTAGAAGAAAATCCTAGCTAAAAATCTAACTATGGCTCCCTAAAATAGGTTCCTCCCTTTTAAAAATGGCTTCCAAAGCTTTTCTATATACGCTATAAAAATGGCCGCATTTTGAAGTAAATTAAAGTTAAATTGATAAGAGATCTAGTTGGAAAAATGTATTTGGAACTTAAGCAACACTTAAAAAGGACCTGATCATCATTGTTTAGGTACTCGCATTCAATTGTACATCCTTACTTAAACACAGGTTTTAGAGACATAAAGTAGGGTGGAATAGACCCTACGTTTAAATCCCAAAATGGCTCTATACCTCATATTTTTCATGTTTTTTCTGCTTTTGTGGTTTAACCTAGAATTTAAATAATTCAAAGCATAAATTCAACAATTAAACATCAAATTAATGGTGAATTTAAACTAAATAACCATGGGCAATATTATCAAATTAAAAACTATCAATTCACCCAACACTAATTGCTTATCTGCAAGAAAATCAATCAATCATTAATTCAAAACAACATATAACCATAACAAATCCAAACTTATCAACCATAGCTACTGAAAAGATCCCCTTAATCTTTTAATCAGTTGACCCATTAAGATGTTATATAATCGATTAATCAAATGAAGTAACTATTGAAATTATATTACTTCATGCTTTTTCAAATTCAACCTAAATGACAAACCTAAAATGGACATAAGTAAAGAAAAGACCATCATCAATTAAACATCTCCTTAAGCACCAAACATAAAAATAAACGGGAGATTTTAAGGCTTAGTTAAGAAGTCACTCATTCTTTTATGTAAAAATAAACATTTTGTCATGAACATCTATGGTTATTTAACTAGGTTCCTTCACATCAACTAGGTACTAACACCACTCTTTAACTTCCACTAATTGATTTGAAACTAGTAGAGTGAATGAAAACTTTCTTACTTTTTCACATTTTTTCTTTCTTTTTCACTTTCATTTTTATTTTTTAATTTTTTAATTTTAACATATCACAAGATGGTGCACATGTTTTAAAGAATTCACAAATCACTTTATAATAAGCATTTTAAGCACAGAAAATCATAATGCCATCTAATATCAATTAACAAAAACATGACACAATAAAATTTCATTTGTTAATTTACATGATTAATGAACAATATAACTTTTTAAGTCATAAAAATAATCAAAATAAAACGAATAAATTTCAGTGATATGCATCAAAATCAAAATATTTTTCCACAAATTATATACTACCATAAAAAAGGATGATAACATGGTAGTCTTGTGCACAAATAATCATAAGTGGGATAACAATCTATCCATCCCCTACATTTAAATTGGATGTTTTCCCCAGTATTCATAAAACAACAGTAAAGAACAAAAATGGGAGAAAATGATAAATAATAAACTCAAAGAATAACGATATTTCATTGTGATCCATTGAAGTATATTTGAACATTAACGAAACACCTATAATTCCAAAAAAGAAAATCAAATACCAAAAATAAGAGATATATCAGTCATTCTCCATTAAGGTAAATAAGATGCATCAAGATGAAACACCAAAAGCACACCAAATCCTATTTATATGGTTGTTTTCCCTCCCAATAAACACTTCTTTTATGTGTTTTAGCTAGAAATTAAGGTTAGAGAATCTGAAGTCTCTTCCTATGTCCATAATGCCACATCATTCCTTAATTCTTGTCATAATAGTAGGTCGAATTGTTAAAGGTTCCTAAAGCATTAAAATGATTCTTAAATGTTAAATTTGATCCTTAATGGAACATCACTTATAGCTTGTATGTTTGTAAAAAAGTTTTGAAATATAATGTTTGGCCTGTAGTTAAAAGCCTGAACACAAATGAAATTAATAACTTCAATTGCTTGATTAGATTCTATAATTTCCTTGACAATCTCATATTTCCTAACCAATTCAACATGACTTTCAAATTTTAGAACCTTGAAAATATATTCAACCTATAATCCTTAACCCCAATGAAATCAACATCATCATCTAACATATGAGGTTATGGAATCTTAGGTTTTGAAATAATGGGATAGTCAATTTTTGGAACAACTTTAAGGGTATCTTAAATTAAGCATCTAACATCTAAAGTTATTGAATCCTAGGTTTGTATGTTTAAGAATTTGGATCAACAAAAAACAAAGGTGGATTTTCATCCCTGATAAATGTTCTTTTAGGTTATGTTACTAGGTTGTTTTTAGGCGATTTAAATGTTTCTTTATGTGGTTTATCTTTAGTTTATTTCCTCTTTTTCATCTTTTGCATCTTTACAAGATATTTGAAGTTTTTAAGTGTTTCTTTATTTTATCTAGTGTTTAGTGGTGGGTTTTGAGCTTGTTTGAGGGATAGTTTGATTCAATTTGTTTATTGGTTTTGCATAAAATATGATTTTATATTTAGACATTGTTTAGGTGATTTTGATGGCCCATTAAGTGGACTTTAAGAACTTAGAAAGTTATGGAAATTGATGGAGAGAAAGATCAAGATATTAGGAGTCTCCAGTTCCAATTTCAAGTCGTTAAGAGGTCCGGAGAAGAAGTTATGGCCAAAAGAGTGCAATGTGCTAAAACCTGTAAGATTCAAGTCACGATCGTCACCCCCACTGCTCCCTGGATAAATTGATGTTGAGACGATTTAAATGCGGGATTTTAAGCATTTGGACATGGTTAAGGGCTCAAAAACCTAGGAGCCTCTAAGATGGAATAGGCAACATCCAAAAGAGGAAAAGGGAGAGGTTTTTGGTGGTACCCAAAAGAAGAATCACAATCTTCCTTGCAAATCATCAAGACAACACAACAAGAAAGTTTTCAGCTCTCTTGGAGTGAAGAGAAGACATACAAGGCTCCATCTATGCTATTTTTCTTCTTCTCTTTATTACTTTTTAGCATGCAAAACATGATTGTTGGTACATTGTTTGTGATTACGAGTAACTAAATACTTTATAGGAGTTGTTCTTGAACTATTTTATCGAACTCTTACTTTTTAATTAAACGAATGGTTTTTTGTGATATGTATTGAACTTAAACCTTACAATAGACCGAGAGGTGAGTTGGGTAATTTTGTTGGGCATTGCAACGAGAGTTGGCTCCCAATAATTCTATACATTTTTAAGTTTTTATAAGTAGTTGATAAGAGATCTTGGCTATTTATTGAAAATATCTATAAGATTGCCTAATATCTAGTTGAATGGTTAGGAAAAGTTAGTATGGCTAGAGAGAGCATGATTAATCCTAATCTATTTGGGTAGATACAGTTAAGCATTAGAAAGTCTTGGGTCAAATAAAATTAGATCATTAGATGAATAGGGAAACAAAATAGGGATAGAACTCTTAATCTTGAACTTTGGTTATCAAATTCCTGCACTTTATCTCAATTGGCTATTATTACAAGTTTAATTTAATTTAATTTATTTTTCAGTTTATTAATATTTGAATTTATTTCTTAAACAAAGTAAAACCTAAGTTAAGTGGTGACTAAACTCAATCCTTGTGGGATCGATATCTGTATTTAATTACAAGTAATGACCCGTATAGTTACGGTTTTGAGTGTAAAACTAGTAGTTGTTTTACAATCAGAAATAAAGACATGTCTAGGATCTTTCCTTGGATATTTTTGTAACCTCTAAACTTATTTCCATAGCTTATATTTTTTAATTTGTGAAGGCATGATGCTATAGTTATATATTTTGCATACTTTGATTAAGATGTGTGGCTAAATGGTTTTTATTGCTAATGATTGGTGTATTTATGATTTAAAAGAGCTTAAAGGCATGGAAAATGGTCTGAATTTTGTTTATTAAGGGTTTGAAAGTTCTAATTTTAGGCTAGCCACTTAAGATTATAGTTAAAGATAATCTAAGCTTGAGAAATCATCTTAGTTTGTTGGAAAACTTAAGAAACAACACAAATTAATCTATGAGTGACTAAACTTTGATTTTTTATAAGATCGAAGAGATTTGAGACTCCAAATCCAAAAATAAACTTATTCAAATTAAAGCCTATTAACTTGATATAAGGCATAACCAAACTTTAAATTAAGATTAATAGGGGAAAAGTAAAGTCTTGATTGTAGTTTTGTTTTGATTTTGTAAAGGAACTTTAAATTAGCCTTTAAATTTATTTAAAGCTCAATTAAATCATCAATCACCAAATATTTAGCTAAATTTCACATTTGTTAGTCTTTAGAAATTTTTTAAAAAAATTAAAAATCATTTAAAAAGTGTTTAAAGTTGGACTACAATAGTTTAGCATTGATTCAAGTTTTTTATCAAATTATTTGAATTTTCATAGATAATTGTGATCTAATTAACCTAGTAATTAACTATTTTCCCTTTGTGATTGACATTTGAGGTTTAAAATACTCTACTTTTATTACTTGTTTGATAGGTTCTTTTTCCTTAATCACATTGGTTTTCAAAATAAAATCGTTAAAATCATTTCAATTTTCATAATCACAAACTAACGTACAACAATTTGCTTGAGGACAAACAATTACTTAAGTGTAGGGGAATTATCAGGAGTCTAGTTGATTGATTTTTCTATGTTTATTTATTAAATTATAATCCTTGAACTAGTGCTTGAATGTTAAATTCATATTGCATAATATTTAATTTGCATATACTTAATCAAAATTGAGGGTCAGAGCAAAAAAATGGAAAAATTATCATTTTCTAGACCATTAACAGTGGTCCAGAGTGACCATTGTTGATGGCTTAGCAACCCGCATTAAAGGAGTCAAAAATAGACTATCAATGACAGTTTATCTGTCCTTCAATCACATCGTTGTTCTTCGAGTCAACCCGCAATTATAGTTGTAGAAACTTTTTGGAATTCTTTATGTTATTTAACTTATTTTGGTCGCCTGGGACTGCTTTTAGAAGGCTAGCTTTCAATCAAGCTTGTTTTAAGATATGCAAAAATTTAGATTGGCTCGCCTCCCACCGCAATAACAAATTTGATTATGAGCACTCCATTCATCTAAACCTCGAGGCTCAGTTTGATGTCTCACGTACTTTTCATGTATTGAGTTGGGAACCAATTATCACCTTTGTGTGGCAAACATTAAGGATGAAAATGTGACATATACGATATAAACAGGTAGTTTTAATAAAGGTACCCTTATTCACTTGACTCGTGTTTTCTTGCTGGGTTTTTCAATGTCCCGAATGAAAGAGATGTTTATGTTAGGGCTCGTGACTCATTTCATGGAGATTCGAGTGGTTCAAATCTTAACTTTTCAGTTATTAATGCTATTATTTCTCTAGGATTATTTAAGGAAAAAGATCGTACTTATTTTCATACACCATTATGTGTAAGGGAGTGCATTATTATTGCTATTTTGAGTTCCAGTGTTGTCCCCAAGGTGAGTGGTTTGAATTAAGTTAGGCTTAGTGATGATTACATTCTTTATAAGATGCTTTATATGTTAGGAGATATTCTAGGGATACCATTGGTTAGTTTTATCATCACCTCTAAGAGGGAGGTGGTAAAGATGCACAAATCGAGCAAGACATTTTGCTTGAGGACAAGCAATAACTTAAGTGTTGGGGAATTGTTAGGGGTCAAATTGATTGAGTTTTCTATGGTTGTTTATTGAATTTTGACCCTTTAATCTAATGCTTAATTGTTAAATTCATGTTTTATAATTTTTAATTTGTATATAGTTAATCAAAATTGAGGATCAGAGCAAAAATGTGGAAGAATTTTCATTTTGTAGACCATTAATAGTGGTCTAGAGTGACCACTATTGATGGCCTAGCAATCCATATTGAAGGAGTTACAAACAAATTATCAGTGATAGTTTAGGTATCCTTCAATGACATCATTTTTCTTTATGTCAAATTGTCGTTATAGTAGTAGACAAGCCGATTAGTCACAAATCTTCACAATTTTGCTGAGGCATGCTCTAAAATAATGCCCTTGTATAATTAAATAAAGATGGCTACAATAAAGCTTCTGAAGAGGAAAAAAAACACATAGAAACTTGTCATAATTGATATAAATCATATTTGAAACTCTCTTTATTCTTCCTTAGTTTTTCTATTTAGTGTTCTTAGTGTTCGTGGGTTTCAAACACTTGTAACGTTGATTTAAGTTGGTTTCTGAGCTTCGAAGTTTTGGAGCTTATTGTTAAGACCCCATATTCGAGCTTGAAAATCATCAAGGGATTTTCTAACTCATATTATTTCATGTTTTGCTCTATTTTTCATATTAATCAAAGTATTGTGCTTAAGCTTATCTCTTCTTGTTCTTTAATTTTCTTAATGTTTGATTGACGATTTTAACTCTTTTTATAGTTGAGATCAATGTTCATAACCTATAAATCATTTAAGAGCTCCCTTAGGTGTTTTCTAAGATCTAAACTCGTTATTTACCTCTTGTGTTTATGATTAATCAAAGTATGTTGTTATAGATGCATGTTTTATATGTTTTTGTTAGTAAGTATGTCTGAATCAATTTTTGACTAAGGATTAGAGTGTAAATGAATTAAGCGAGCCTTAATTAATTATTAAGGGATTGATTTTGTTTTTTGACGGGCTGAACTATCAGATTTTAAGCTGACCACCTAAGAAAAGATTAAAAGATGATCTCAGAGTTGAGAATTCAACTTAGGTTGATGGAATAATCAATAAACAATACAAATTAATCATATTATAACAAAACCTTGATTATTTCTGAGAGTTTAAGTTTCAAGATTAAAATTCTAGAGGTTAACTTCCTAATCTTAAAGCCTATGAACTTAATTTAATGGATGACCAAACTTCAAACTAGGATTAATAAAGAAAATACATATCTTAACTATAGCTTTGTTTTGAACTTGTGAAGATAATCTAAATAAGCCCCTAAAAATTTTGATTGCTTAATTAATTAATTGAAAACGTAATCCTTAGCTCATTTCCATAATTTGTAATTTTTGAAAATAATTCAGAATTTGTTTTCCATTGTTTGAAGTAAATTAAGTTAAATTAGCATTCTCTAACTTTTTAATCAATCATTTGGAAGTCCTTACATAATTTTAAGCTAATTGACCTAATAATTTAGAATTTCCATATGGGACTGACACTTAGGGTTTTAAAAACCATCTATTATATTACTTGTTCGATAGGTGCACTTGCCTATGTGTTGGTTAAATTCAAAGTAAAAACTATTTAAAAACTTAAGTCACCTAACCAATAACACTTATTATTTATTTTTAATCTTTTTTGCCTAATAAATTTACTTAAGGTTGTGTTAGAGAGGATTTGGAATAAAAATAAAGTGCAAATTCTCAAGTTTTGATATTTCAATAATGTGTTCTAAGGTGGTTTTTTGTGAATCAATTCAAAAGTTTTGCATTAAGTCATCAATGTATTCATTCAATCTTTGCATTAATAACTTAGAAGTTTAGGGACTTAATTACGACTTATGTGTTTAAACATAGATAACATATTCTTGGTCATACCTTTGAAATCTTATAGGAATCTTTATGCAGGTGTTGATTTATAATGATCTAGCAAAAGTGTTCTCATGTATATCATCCCTTAACTCACTCAACCTCAAATTTGGATGGCTATTGACATGGATATGTGTTTACATGAGATTAGTGCATTCTACTTACCATTTTCATGAATTTTTGTGCTTTACTTGAGTTCATTGCAAATTGTTTATGCTTTATATTAATAAGAATAATTGAATAAGATTATGCACCTTGTACTTTGATTGAATATGGATAGCATGTAGTACTTTTAATTTAGATTGCTAATACCATAAGTGCTTAAAGAAGGTATATGCTAATTATAATCTATGAGCACCTCATTATCTCCTCTATGCTAATTATAATTTTTTTATGCTTTATATTCATAATTAGGTTGGTTTTAAATGTTATGAAACCATAACTTCAATTCCAAATATATGATATCATATGTTTATATTAATATATCGAATGTGTGATAAGATCAATCCATAAGTGATGCATCTCACATGGAGACCTAGACTTGGCTTACATGAGATGTCCATATTAGGTGTAAACTTACTCAAAACAACAGGTTCATATAACATAGTAATGAATTCAATTGAAAATTTTGAGATAGTTGAGACCATCCAATTAATTTTTCAATTTGAATAAGAACTACAAGACTTGACCATAAGAGTGTAATTAAAATTAGGGAACCTATAGTCTAATGTAATATAAATAGTTTGTTTAATAAAAGTTAAGTGATGAACATCAATGCTTCAATAGGAATCTAAATCCTAATTTCACTATTGCTTGTTAATTCTTGTAAGTTTTCTATGAATTTGCCTCTAGTTATTTAATTTAATTTAATTAGTTAATCAGGTAATAAACCTATTAAATAAGTTAGATAGTAAGGATAGGAGATCATTAGTAGTTCAATAGTCCCTCATAGGATTGATAATCTAGACTATTAATAAACTATACTATGATACGAACTATGATACGATAAATGTTCTTTCCTATTTATATTATATCAATGTTTGTTTAAGATTCTTGGATTTATATTTCATTAAAACTGCTGAACCAAGAGAGTTTCCAATCTTGGTTTTGATGGTAACAAAACATGCTTGATTACTAAGGGTTTAAGTTTATGATGTTAATCTTAAAGATAGGTATGTTTGAAGAAGAATCCATTATAGAAAGCTTGGAGTTTGAAGGTCATATTTGAAGATAATGAAAATTCAAATGAATTGGAAGTGTTAAGACCTTAGATAGGTTGTTTCAAATATGTTTGTAAGTTTTGCTTTATGTTCAATTGACCTAAGGGCTTAAGTTTCATCATGCATTGCATTTGAAATGTCAAAAGTGCATATTATCTCAATTCATAGGCTAAATCTTGTGTTTGAAATTTTTGAAGGTATTTGCTCATTCATATAGCCTCAATATATGATTTTAAAGGTGTTTGAACTCTCAATTATCATTAGAAACTTGTTGGAAATGTTTGGAGTCAATTATGCAGCATATTTTATGTTTTCTAGACAGTCAACGACAGGTTGATCATCAGCAAAGGCACCCTACTTGAGTGCCGTTGATCACACCTTCTCTAGGAGCATCAACGGCGGGCTGTTCTTAGAACAACAGTGTCGTTAATGACTCTAGAGGGTGCCGTTAATAAGTCAGACTCCAACGACTAGTTTCTACTTTCGATTCTTAACCTTTTTGTCTTCATTCTAATGTCTTAAAAACCCTCCTAAACCTTCCTTGAGCATCTAGACACTATATACTCTTTATAAACGAATTTTAATACTCTAGACTCTCCAAAAACAGATCAAACCTTCTGAATCTCTCAAAAGCCTCAAGCTGCCCACATTTTCACTGCACTTATTTTCAATCAATTGTTTGCTATCAATTTGTGTTTTTGGGTTTGCAAAATTATGTTTAATATCTTGCTTGAATGTTTAAGAGTTTATTTTATCTATCTTTTACATCTTAGAGAGGTTATTTCATCATATTAAAGCTAGAACTCATTCATCTATCAAAACTATCTCTGTTGAGACTGTTCTAGCTTGAGTTTAGATTCCAGGTGATAAAACCTATTTATAAAATCGTGTGACTGGAGTTTTCAGATTGCTTAAGCTCTCAAGATTGTGTTTGAACCTTGTTTCAAATTTTTTAGACCTGTTTAAGCTATCATTGAGCTAAAACTTTCATATACTTCAAGATAGCTTCTGTTTTAAATGGTTTAGGTTTGATTCCAATTTCAACTTGCTTAATCTCTTTCTTTCTGTTTTTTATTATTTTTTAATGCTTTTTTAAGTTCTTAGGAGTTAGAATAATCTTAGTTTTGAATTTTTGGTTGGATATTTCATCATTTGTGTGCATTAGTTCATTAGACATCAAATGCCCTTAGTTTATTGAAAGCTAAGGCCTTTAGTTTAATTGTGCATTGAGTGAAACAACTTTAAAAGATTGTACCACTAAGGCCTTACCACTTTCAAGATTGTAATTATTCATTCATATCATTTATTGAAAGCTAAAGCCCTTAATTTAATTGTGCATTGAGTGAAACACCTTTAAAAGGTGTATTTAGTTACTTGAATTTGGGGGGAATTGAGTCTTTTGGATATTTGTGAATTGTATAGGCTTCTCTTTACCTTGAAAAGATTTGAGATAGGTTACTCTTCACCTTAGAAAGTAAGATTGTTGTTGTCGGGTTACTCTTCACCCTTGGAAAGTAAGATTGTAAAGGTTACTCTTCACCGTTAAAGAAGATTGTACTTGTTTTGATTGATTAGATTGGAAAGGAGACACAGTCTATCTTTGGGGTAGGTGAACTTCTTTAAAATTGCCTTGTGTCTTTCTCTAAAATCAACCTATAGCATTTACTTTGATATTTGCATTATCATTCCATTCTAGGTTGAATTTTGGTTTAGTTATTGCATCTACTTTCCCAATTGATTTAGGTTGCTAGTTTAATACCCAATTCACCCCCCTCTTGGGTGCCACAAGGCTTACATTCTTTAGTATTATTTCATATAAAACTTAGATAGGCATATGGCACGTCAGCAATATAGTGGATTTTAGAGTCCAAGTATCAATCCCACAAGCAAGTTACTATAACTAATAGATCACTTAGCTTACAATTATCTAAAGAGATTAAATTGATTGATTTTGAAGTGGAAGACAATTTAAATTAAACTAATGATGTAAATTATGGAAAAGAAATCAAGATTGATTTTAAGGATTATTGAATGTGAATGAATAGCAAAGACCAAGGTTCTCAATAATTCAAGTCAGTTTCTAAGGTTTATGACACTTGATCTAGAGTATCTTCACAAAATTAAGCCAAATATATGGTAAAGTCAATGCCTTTTCTTTGTTGATCATATTATATGGTTTGGTCCATTAATAGACATACGATAGAGGTTAAAGTTCAAGAAATTTAATCCCAAAATCCATTATTGCAAGAATAACACCCACATGATTAACCAAACAATGGTAATTTATTAATTTAAATCATGTTGTTTATTGATCTTTCCGACAATTAAGCTAGTTGGTCATAGTTACTTAATCATCTAAAAACATTATCTTAAGTGATCAAGTTAAGATAAGCATTTAGTATTCAAAATAAATAAATATCAGCTCATAAACTTGTATAAGTACTCAATCAAACCACATAACAGACTTGCCTTAGTTAAAATCAGGTTATCCACTCATATGGATCAAAAAATACATCATATGAATCTTAACCAACATACCTTTGATTAATTTAACAAAAGACTAGATTACAATATCTACAAAAGAGTTAAGAAAGCACAAAAAATAGCACTAAATATGTTTATAGATCTGAATCACGTTCTCAAGCTACTCTAATCCTTAAAAACAGGCTTTACTCTCTAAAACAAAACTTGAAAATGAAAATAATAAAAGAACCCTAAAAACTAAGAGAATATGAAATTTTGACACAAAGTGACGTAACTCTCCTCTTCTAGCTCCTACAAGTGGCTACTAAAGGTGCCTTTAGGGGTTCCCTGCAAGTGGCTATGAATTAGAGCAAGTTCCAACCGAAGGTAGATTGAATCTAGCTGGAAATTTTCAATGAAGAACTTAAATAATGTTTAAAGTCAGCACCAAACAACATTGTTAAAGTCCTATTGTTTAGCTTCTAGAAAAGCCTTCAACAGTGGTTCCTCAGACAATTATTTAACTCTTAAATTTTGATATATTTGTCACTTTTTGCACCATTTTTCACTTTTAAACTTCTATAAACAAATCAGATGTTTTCAAACATAATTCAAACATTTTAACATCAAATTAGGGGTAAATGCTCATGAAATAACAATGGAAAATACGTCAACGTAAGCACATAACAACTTCCCCATACCTAAGCATTTTCTCATTCTCAAGAAAATCAAATAACATTTTCTTTAAAATAGGATATAAACATAGGAAACATGATCCTAGCCCATTAAACATGACCATTAAAAACGCTTCCTTAATCATTCAATAAAAATGAACTATTGAGATATCACATAACCAATTAGTCATATTGAATCATAAATGAAATTAAATTATTTCATGTTTCTTCAATCTTCATCATAAGCCACAAAACCAATTTAATATGCAAAATGAATAGTAATAAGTTCAAATGCACAACCTTTTAGACAAATCCACGTCATTTGATCATTAACAATAAAACATAAATAAAAAATGTGAACACTTAAAGGTTGGATGACAAGTCACTCAATCTTTTTATGAGAAGGTAAATATTTTGTTGTCAACACTTTGGGTTTCTCAACCAATTCACCTCACATCAACTAGCTCCTATCACCGCTCTTTAACTTTAAACAATGTTTTCGAAGCCAACAAAGTGAATGAAAGCTTGCTCACTTATTAACACATTTTATCACATTTTACTTCAATCATGTTATTCATCTTTTATAAAAACTTAAGCAAGATGGAAGAAAGGGTTTAAAGAAGTCACAAATCACTTAGAAAATATGCAATTCAGACATAAAAATTCATAATGCTCGTTAAGTATCCAATATCCAAAATATGAAGCAATTTAAAACAAATTAGTCATCAATAGTTCTAATTAACCATATAACATCTCAAATCATCATAATAATAAAAAAAATGAAAAATGTTTAATGATATATGTAAGTCCTATGGCACCCACGAGGGGGGTGAATTGGGT
>JAOXYD010219480.1:0-19180 GCA_028565735.1 Pinacopodium congolense
TAAACAATTAAACACTGAATTAGGGGTCATAATTCAACAAATTAACCATGAAAATCATATCAATTTGACCTCTATCACTTGTCCAACTTGCTCTAGACATATAAATAAAGTTTTGTGAATCAAAATTATAGCAGTTAACTCGAATTTGTGAGGATAATTCATATCAAACATCTCCTTCTCCCTTCTTTAGCTAGTTCTTAGGTTTTTCTTAGGTTTTTCCTTTATTTTTCTTTTCTAGCTCTTGTATATTGTAATTTTAGGTTGTTTTAAGGATTATCTCGAGTTTTTTAAGGTGATTCGAGGTTTCCTAACACTTTGTATCATCATTTGGTGAAATCTAAACCCCTTCTTTCAGTTATTTCATCTCTTTTATTTATATATATGTATGAACATGGGCTATTTTTATTTTAATCTGAATTTCTTGTATATGTGTGATGTTTGAAGCTTAATTCTAGCTTGTGATAGGTCCATGAATGTCTTGAGTGCATGATTAACACGTAATTAGATCATAATCTTTGTTTATATGAGAAATTAATACTTGTTTTGAGTTAGCCACTTAGAATAAGATCATAATTGGTTTAGGATCTGATAATCTCTACCTAAATCATTGGAAAAATCTATAAACAGCATGGTTTAATCCTCAGTTCTGAGAAATCTACCTTTGTTATCATGGGGGCACTAATCTTGAATGGAATTTATGATTAGAACTTCTTTAACTTTAAGCTTAATGCTTATTAATTGATGCATGATCAAACTTTAATTTAGGATGGTTAGAGAAAAGACATAGACTTAACCCATAGCTATGTTTTGAGTTAGTGAAGGCCCTAGATTAGAGATTCCAATTCATTTCATAAGTCACTTGAGACATTTAGGCCTAGCCCTTGGCCATTTAATTAATTGGTAATCCTTAGACAATTTAGAGTTCAATTGCAAAGTTGGAAGTTTTTAGGTTTGTTTTTAGTGTCTTGAGTCAATCTAATCCATTAGTTTTAAGCCTTGGTTTCTTTAGATAATTGTAATCCAATTGCCTTAGTAGTCATACAATCAGTTCTTTATGGGTTCGACATTCGGAAGTCTTAAATGTGCTCCTGTTTATTACTTGTGACCGGTATACCGTCGTATCTTTGATTTGAATTTGAATTAAATTTGCATGAGAATTATTGAATTATTTGAGCTAAAATAGTGATATTAAATAAACCTAACATCATTGAAGTAAAAGAATGGACAATACAAATAGTATAAAGACATTAATATGCATTCACACTCTAAATAACCATGTACATATATCACAATAACATTATCCCCAAAATATGTAAATTAAAAATTTTACAATTATACCCATTACTAACATTGTCCTTTGTGTTCTCTAATTGTCTCTTCGAAATCACCTAATGAACTGACACAGGAGACATTACTTTATTTATCTAATGTTGCATGTTTTAAGAACCTGTTAGCACATAAAATTTAATTAAAGGCCTTCATCCCACACACATATGTTCAATGTTAAAAGAATCCTATAACTACTTTTAACACAACACTATACATTAATAAACAAAAAATAACCCCACACATAAATTCACAATACATAACCTTTACAATATACAACAACTACATTTTTAACCTTAAGTTATTAGCATTACAACATATAATAGTCATACAAACTATTCATTGCAAATTCATAATACTAACTTTAAACTTGCACCATAACCAAGCTACAACTAATTAATACGTTAACTCACTCACCCATAGTGTGTAGCTATACATATATCCAACCCTATTCATCAATATCACACTTTCAATCCTTACATATATGAGTAAGCTTATTAACAATCTAGATTTAATCATCTTACATATTAAATTTCATATGCACATCTTATGATTACATAACTACCATCTTATATATTAAATTTCATATGCACATCTCTTGATTACACAACTACCATCGACACATAATGAAGTTACGTTGCGCACGCAATAAGCACTACTACAAACAAGAAACAACATTGGTGCAATCACACCAAAACTTAATATGACACATCATGAAACCGAATTCCAAACAGATACTAATTATGCTCAGACATACGTCGTACATGTACTATGGAACACTCTTCTCTTGTATCAAGTTTTCATTGCTTGTTAACCATTTCCTTAATTCATCTTATAAGAATCTTGTCGGATTCTAAATGAAAAACCATGCACTTATGATCCAATAAAAAACATGATTATGAAATGGAAATCCAAATGATGTTGCACATTGGTTTAAAGTGGAGGTGTGACAGTCTTCATAATTTGAACTTTCCTAATTTCCCATAACTTTTCCCTGATCATCCTCTTCACAACTATATTATTCTAAATCGAACTCTTCATTTATCCCAGTAAAAATTAATATGACATGGTGGGAGAGATATAAGGACTCTAAAGGGTGGTCCTTTAGTCACCTCCTTAAAGGTTTTTAATTATGTTTTATAAGCATTAGATTTATTTTCAATGTTAATATAAGAGTTTGTTGTATATTTAGAAATAACATTTTGGAGAATCTTTTTCGATTAAATTTATTTAATATAAGAGATAAAGGTAGGAAAATATCACTTTTTAAATTATTGTCTTACTATATCATTTTGTCTTACAGTTATATTTTTGTACCTACTAGGATTTGAACCATGGTAAAGGAGAATGTCTTAGACCTTCCCTCTCAGTGAACCACAATGCCATTGGTCCTATTATATTTGTTAAACCAATGGAAGCTCCAACTTATTATGATGATAACAAAATAATCTTAGTACTAATGTTTTATTGTGTTATGATTTTGAAAAGATAAGTGTGTCCAAAGGTGTAGAAGATGAATTTTAGAGTCTTAGAGTTTAAATGGAGCATATGATAATCAAGTGCAAAGGACTCAAGTTTAAAGACCAATTTGAAGTTTGAATAGGTTTAATATTTTAATTTTTATATAGGTTTTACAAGGTCTCATTAATGTATTTAAAGACTCATTTAATGTATAATTGCATTCATGATTAGATTATGTATATAGGTTAGATAATCAAGAGAAAACTTGTGGGGATGGTTTGAAAATAATTCCCTTGATGCATTTTGATGTGTGTATGAGTTATGAAAAGTGTTTTGAAGAGCTAAGAATTGTTTTTAAGTTGATTTAAATGTGTTTTAATGTGTTTCAAAGTGTTTAACACCAACCTATTAAAGGACTAATCGATTGGTCAATCGATACATGACACTAGTTGATCAATGTATGCAAGAATCACATTCCATCAAGTTAAAAATAATGGGGAATAAATTTAATGAATTTTAACATTGCATAATGATTATAAATGGCTAGTTGGAAAAATTTTCACTATAAATAGGTGCATTAGGTAGTGTGTAATGTATCCAAGAGATAGGAAACA
This sequence comes from Pinacopodium congolense, assembly GCA_028565735.1. Classification (NCBI taxonomy): domain Eukaryota; kingdom Viridiplantae; phylum Streptophyta; class Magnoliopsida; order Malpighiales; family Erythroxylaceae; genus Pinacopodium; species Pinacopodium congolense. Next base: position 3,402 of record JAOXYD010219480.1, read on the forward strand.
TATACAAGTGTGAATTGAAGCTTTTTTACTAGTTTTTAATGAAGTTTGGTTAAGTTTTGATGTTGTTTCAATTAGTTCTTTGTGCATCCATTTTCTAGTTATTTGTAATCCCTTCTTAAACACTTTATCAATTAAATAAGGCATTGTTAAAGTTTTTTTTTTTTAGGTTTATAAACTTGTGAAATTGAGAAGTTATAAAGGTTACCCTAAAGCCTTTAAAAAAGGGACCATGTTATACACTTGACAATTATTGATAATGAAATATTCATCAAGGTATTAGAGAGTAGACGTAGGTATGGAGATTGACACCAAGCTACTATAAATTTGATTTATGTCTTCTTACAGTACTATTTTATTTTCAAAGTTTACATTATAGTATATTGTTTATAATGTTTACTAAATTTTTTATTAAGCTTTTGCATATTTATTTAGATGGATTATGTAATTAGCTACAATTAAACTAGAAAATTTTAAAGAACCTAAATCACCCCTCCCCTCATGGGTTTTAATTAGAATCAAAAAATGGTATTAGAACCTAGATCTCACATTAGTTTAATTCTAGCAAATTAGTGACTAGAGATATATAGTACACATGAGCACCTTTGCCCCCTCTAACAATATAGAAGGTTAAAACACAAGTAGAGCTCCTTATTTCAATATAAATGATTACCTTATTATACAACTAGAATGAGATACTTCCTAATGGTTGATAAAATTAAATTGTGGAAGGTACTCTCACAAGAAACACTTATTCCTACAAAGTAGTAAGAAACCAAAAGATAATAAAAATTGAGGATGAATGGGATAGTAATGATGAAAAGTAAGTTTTTTTGAAAAATAAGGCTAAACATATACTATATTATGCCTTAAGTAAAAATGACTTAAGTACAATATCTATGTATTAAATCACTTATGAAAGTTTTTATATCCTAAAAGTAACCTATGAAGGATCTAACCAAGAGAAAGAAAGTAAAATAAGCATGCTAATCTACCAATATTAACTTTTTCACAAGTTGCATAATGAGAACATATCTTCTATGTATGCAAGGTTTATTGATATTATCAACGCTTTTAAATGTCTAGATAATACCTATATTAAAGTTGAACTTATAAAAAAGATATTTATCCCACTATCAAAGGCGTGGGAGTTTAAATTAACAAATCATCTAAGAAGTTAAGGATCTAAATTTCCTCCCCTTCAAAGAACTAATTAGACCCCTTTTGAAGTATGAAATAAAACTAAAAAAACCATAAAAAGGAGACCATTCCAAGGAAGAAGAATATTACATTCAAGGCATCAAGAGAGGCTTATAGTGATGATGAGGCATTGACAAGAGGAAATAAGGATGAGGATATAGCTCCACCTACGAGAAGCTTTAAGAAACTCTTTAAAAAAAACACACGGAGAAGGCATTCACGCGAAGGTAAGTCAAATTCTAAGAATATATTATCTATCATCATATGTTTTTAATGTAAGGAAAAGGATCATATAAGGTCATAATGTCTGAACCTTAAAGAAAGTGACAAAAAGGAGAAGAAGAAGAATAGAAAGAGAAAGAAGACCTTGAAAGCTATAATATGGGATGACTTGACTGACTCTAAATGAGAAGATGAAGTGGCAAATTTACGCTTCATGGAAAAATATGGTGGTACCATCTTCTTGTCCTACTCACAATGATGATAAATGTGATGTAGAGTTTACCTATAATGAATTATTTGATTATTTATAAGTATTAACTATGAAAAGGAAGAAATTATCCACCAAGTATAAAGAAACTTTGGAATTGTTAGATGAATGCAAATTAGAGAATAAAAGACTAAGGCATGATTTAGAATCAAAGAATGTAATTGAAAATGATAGGTAAAAATTCATAAATGAAAATGGACGATTAAATAAAGCTATGGAATCCCTTAAGGAATCCAGAGCCAAGTTTACAAAAGGGAATGAGAAATTGAAATGAATTTTAAGAGTACAAAAGATGGTAAATGATAAACATGAATTAGGATATACTAGTGAAAATGCATCTTTAACTATGAAAACAACCTTTATAAAAAGGAAGAACTTACAAGATGAACCTAGGGCATATGAACAAAATGCATGCACTAGTAGGACACTGCCTAAGAAAAGATATTTTTCATACATGTATAGTCCTAATGCAAAACCTAGGAGGGCATCACAAAGTAGATATAATACTAGGAAATCATATTATTAACCTAAGTAGAACTATCACACTTGGACCTATAATGAGTCATGCACCTTTATTTTGCATCTATTGTGGATATTATATACATGTAGAATGATTTTGTTATGATAAACTATGCAGTTAGAATATTACACCAAAAGGTTAAGATAGAAATGGTTCTAACTCCCAAAGACCTAAGTTGATATGGATTCTGAATTAAAATGATTTTCTTGTTTTTTAGGTGACTAAAAGGAAGCCCAAATGGTATGTAGATACTAAATAATCAAAGCACATAATGAGTGGCCCCTCTTAATTCATTTTATTAAAAAGTAAAGAATGCAAATTTTGAATAGGTTTAATATTATAATTTTTTTAATAATTCTTACTTGATCTCATTAATGTATTCAAAAGACTCATTTTATGCATAATGTTTATATAAGTTCAATAGTGTAATTTTTAATATAAGTCTTACTTACTTTTATTATAGTATTTAAAAAGGTCATTTTATGTATAATTACATGATTAAATTATGTATATAGGTAGTATAATTAAGAGAAAATGTATAGGGAATAGTTTTAAAATAATTCTCTTAATATATAAAATTATTTGTGATGAATTTTTTTTATGTATGTGTAAGTTAAGAAAATTGTTTTGAAAACTTGAGATTTATTTTGAATTGGATTGAATGTGTTTAAATGAGTTAAAACCAATCTATACAAAGACTAGTCAACCAGTCACTAATTAACCAAAGGGTTTGAATGGTTGATTACTGTACTAATTTTAGGAAGTAATTGATTAGTATCATGTACCGATTAACTAGTCACTATTTGATTGATATATAAGATCTATCAACCGTTGTATGCAAGAATCACATTCCAACGAACAAAAACCACAAGGAACATGAATTCAATGAATTTTAATGTTACACAATAGTTACAAATGACTAGTTTTTTGAATTTTTATTATAAATAGGTACATTGAGTAGGTAATACATCCAAGAGTTGAGAAACATATTAAAACATTTTGATTGGCTTTCGATGAAGCTCAAGTGGTTCTTTGTACATATTTTCAAGTGATTTGTTAGACCTTTTTAAACACTTTGTGAGTCAAATAAGACAATTTTCAAGCATATTTTTTAGGTGTTATGAGCTTGTAAAATTAAGAAGTTGCAAAGGTTACCTTAAAACCTTTGAAAAGGGATCAAGTTATATAATTGACATTTTTTAATAATGAAATATCCATCAAAATATTGAGAATTAGACATAGGTATAGATATTAAAACCGAACCACCATAAACTGTGTTTACGCCTTCTGACTTTACTCTTTTATTTTTCAAGTTTTATATTATTGCATATTAGTTATATTGCTTATTCAGTTATTTATTAAACTTCGGCATATTTATTTAGAGGGATTGTATGATTAGATATAATTAACTTATAAAACTTTAAGAAACCTAATTCACCCTCTCCTCCCTTTTAGGTTCTAATTATGACCAACAACATTTACTGTATACATTGCTTTTTGAGAAATAATAAGTGTTGAATTTTTCATTCTAACATTGACTTTTAGTTTGCATACAAATATTATTGTTAATATCCACATGAACTTAGATGTTTGTCATGCAATCCAAAACTACTAGGGTTTTTAGAAATGATATTATGATTTATCTTATTTAGTTGATTGTGTATAACTAAAAGAAGGTCTTCACTATTCTTTTCTCTAAACTATTTAGAATTTGTAAGAGATATTTCACAAGGTTTAAAACTTGGGGATTTCATAGCATAATATTTATATTTTATAGTAATAATAAAGGATATTTAAATATATTTGGAGTTTATGGTTTCAATTTCATTTTTTATTTTTAGAGGTGAGGAAATTACTATATTTTTTCGTAGGGTAATTTTATTTCATCAAACATACATATTCATATTGGACTTGTTCTATATAAAATGTTTCCAAGTTTTTTACCCTACCATTATTAGCTTTCATAAAAGGATATTTTACATTGTTTTTTCTGGGCATAAATTCAACCTATAGAAAAGAGTATATAAATCTTTCCAAAGTTTTAATTTAACTCCTAGTCTCTCTCTATTTTTAGAAAATTTTGGGAAAAAAAACCTTTTCTCTTGTTTTTTTTTTCTAAAGTCTAAAAATATTTGTATAAATATTACTTTGTTACGTTAAATTTAAAATTTTTGCTAATACATATAATTTATTTTTAATGTTTTAATAGAAAAAGTTGAAGAATCAAGAGTTAATTTGTACTATTTTATGGATTTTTATATATAGCTTAAAAAACCTTTTTATTGTAATTTACACATTGAGAAACGAGATGTTAAATAGTTAGATAGGTCCTTATAAGGTAAATTAATAGCATATGATAATTTTTTATATTTTTTAAATAAATGATATTTATAGAAGTACTATCGTTAAACTCATAGAGTTTATGAACTTTTTACTACAAGATAGTTTAACCTTTTTCATCTTCAATTATTTAATTTCTTTAATTTGTGTGTTTGGACTTAAAGATACAAATTTTGTAAGTTCAATGACTATTTTTAAGTATCCATTCATTTAGAAGAGTTACTATCTTTCTATTATATTAATCAAGGTCCTACTATATTATATTTTGTTAAATATGTTTATGGGGATATTTTTTATTTTTTTAATTAAGACTTTTGAGGAAAAGATAGTATTCATCGGTTTTTAATAAATTTTTAAAGTTAAAGTGATGGTATTGATCCTACATTATGAGAAATTGTAATGTTTGGCTAAAAATCAAATGAAATAGTGTAATACAAACTAAATTCATAAGAGAGCCTAGAAAGCTGTGAAATATAGCATACCTTAATTTAATTATGATTGATGCATTCAATACTTCTTATATTAAAGATTTTATTCTTATTTGTAAAAATCTTATACAAATATAACTATCGTGTTTGTCTTTATATTTGTCCATATAATTTTGATATAGCAAGTATATGGTTTCAAAAGATTTTGAAAGGGAATATCTTTTCTTTTTTATTTGTTTTTATGATAATATTATATTTTTAAAAGAAATTAAATTTTATTTATTGATATATTTGATCCTTTTAAAATTTTGGCATATATCAAATTTCAATTGATTATTAAAAATGTTCATTTATAATTTCTACATTTTTAACAATTGTTCATGTGTATTAGAAGTTTTTCTGTTGATAGTTCAATTACTATTTCTATCATGATTTGAATTTTAATAGAGGAGAATGTTTTATTTATCTCCTTCTAACGAGCTATGGGATCAATGGTTAGAAGTTTGAGACAAAAAATGAAAAACAATATTTAAACAATTATCAGCTCTCTTTGATTATGAGTTCTAAACTAATCAATAAATATATTATTTGAAGGGACTTACGTTGGAATCATTTATTAAATAAGAAATTATTTTTCTAAAACGAATTTAATTGCTACCCTTCAATCTCCAACGCCTTGGATATGATTAAAAAAATATTATTGAGAGAAAAAATGGGCTTACTTATAGAATTGTTCATGGGTGGTAGCGAGATAAGATAACAGTTGTGGGCTTATTCGGATTTTAATTTGCTTTCGGACAGGACACAGTGGTTATTTAACCTTCATCCAAACACAAGCTTGGGCTCTCATAACTAGCCTGCAAACCAATTCGAATTTGTACTTGGTGTCTTTATACCCATTGGTGAGGAGTAGTTGTGCTGTATGGATTCATTGGACCAGATTACCCAACTCAACAAACTCAATGATTACTTTTCCTTCCAAGAAAAATTGTGAAACGAAATGATTTTATTTTAATAGGACTGTTCCCACTTATATGATTATATCAATTCAAATAATTTAAGTGCGCTGGTTTTGCCTAATTCACTTTCTCTTTATATCTTTTGACATGTCATAAAGGCAACAAGGGGGGGTCTCATGTGCTGATTAAGATACAACTATAAAACTTTGTAGAAATTGCTTAGAAAAACTTTTTTCAAAAAATTAATAATCTGTGTTTGCATGACTCGACTTTCAACAATTTGAAGTAAGGGATGAAGATTGAAGGCAAATATGGTCGACTCTTAAGACAATGACTTCTATCACTGTGCTATGGATTTGGAATTCCACATACCTTAAATTACTGATCACATGTTGACAATTAAAAAGTTGTTTTCTTTTTTCCGAGTCAAAAAGACGTGGGCACGATGGTAGATCCCATGGCCAACATTTGCCACATAAATGGTCACGAAATGAGTGAAAGAAGAGAAGATAAAGCAACGAGCTTCGCTTGACCATGAATATTAACTGTTGTGCCACTCCATTAACAGTAAAAAACCGCCATCCAAAGCAACGGTTTGCCACTTAAGTTATGACTCCAATGTAAATGACACCACTAACTACAGGTAAAAACATTATAAACATCAATTCTACCGCATCCAGCTCAAAAGAAGCGATCACCCACACAAGCACACATAATCTTCACCCTCTAGTTTATAATTCCACTAAGTAAAAACGAAAGCAAAAGTTAGAAAAGCAAAAATAAGTTATCATTAAGTATTCATCGTCACATACGGGGGATCCAATGCTCCTTGGTTTGAGAGAGGCATGCGTGTCCTCCCCGTTGTTTCCACTTTTGTCCAAATTATTGATCATCTACTTTTACCTTATTATTTTGTGGGTCTCCTTCAAAACATTTGCTGTATTTGTTGCACTTCCGGGACCTCACGCGCCGCTCATTGTCCACCAATAACTGGACAACGGGAAGAACACGGACGTTGCCTATGGTATTTTCCCGGGAACATTCAACTATTAACACGCCGTCGAGTGTCCAATCATTGATTCTTTGTTAATTTTTCCTGTACTATTATTGCCTATGGTGTTGGATAACGTTTACTCTACTCTAAAACCTTCATATTTATGTTTAGAAGTCTCGGTTTAAATTGAATTGCTGTTTACTAATTTTTACCTAAGCCTCTAAGCCACATTTATTTTCTTTAATATTTAAATTCTTAAAATAAATGAAGAAATTCATAATTCTAAATTGTTTAATTTAAATTATTATATATTTGATATGAATTCAAATATTAAAATCTGTTGATTTTATATTCATGATATATATATTTAATTACATATATTTTCATCTTATACTTAGTGATTTTAACCAACTACCTTGACTAAATCTTAAAATGAAAATTTTAAACATATTTTATAAATAAGATTATAATAAAAATAATATTCATATTACATTTAAATATTACTCATAAAATTCCCAATCGTTGTTTTTTTTCGATTGTTTAAGAGCAAGAAAATTAATATATGTTATGTTTTTTCATGAAGCGATAATGATATATTTGATTTTCCAGCTATGCTATATTTGTCAATGGAATTTTTCTATTATGATCTTCTTACATTTGAAATTTTCACAATCGAGTACTTTTTGTTGGCAGAGTTGAACAAAAAAGTACAAATGTTGCAACCACGCGGAGGATAGGTTAGCACAAGGAAGCACGCTTAACACTGTAGCCCCTATGATACACCTCACATATCACATCACCGTGATAATGGCATGTTAAATTAAGAAAATTTTACCCTCTTTTTATGATTGTTGCTCATCAGAACAAAAATAAAAGCTTTATGTTGCATATATTATCACCTTTTTTTCTTAGGGGGGGACAAAATGATAATTTTGCCTGTAAGAGAGCCACAAATGACCACCTCCTACAAGAAGTTTTTTTTTTCTTTTTCCGGTAATAAGAATTAAAGCAACTAAAGCATTCCTGGGCTTTCTCCTATCATGTTCTACAAGAAAAAAAATTGGCGTTTTTGGTTTTTCGTTCGTAGGAAATAGCTTACTATCAAGCGTATCACTTACTCTTAACCTTGATTAAAATTTTCAATCATTAAAATTTTGCTGAGTTATTATTTTCATGCTTAGGATAAGTTTCTATGTATAATTAAAGTACTTTTTTTTTTACAGAAACTGATTATGTGTTTTTTATTAATGAGTTTTAAAAAATTCTTATTCAAGATAAAATGTTATTTTAAAATAATTAACAAACATCAATAGAAAATCAATCATTATTATTTAGAGACCTAATATCATTGGAGTTAGATAACTTTTTCTCATAATAATTTACTTAATATGATAATCTACTGTCTTATTTATGAAAAAAATTATAAAAACAAAATTTAGAAAAGGAGGCTCAAACTTTTTGAAAAAGTACACTTTTATTTATTATATGTTGCACAGAATAACTAATCGTTATAAAACTTAAAATTAGTCTTGATTTTAAAAAAACTATACACATGATAAAATCATGTCCTAAAATTTTAATAATATATTTCTGCTATTAATTATTGTTCTTATTTGAATTTTATAAATTTTTATGCAAAATTGTTCATTTTTTATTTGATACCATGAAGTTCTTACCAAAGAATATTATATCTAATTCTTTAATTTTTCACATTATTATTATCAAAATTATTTTGTGTTCAATATGACTAAATGCGGTTTCAATATCAAATTGTTGAATTAAGGGAAGTCTCAATCCATGTTTTGATATAATGAAATGCAATTACCACTAATGGCCTTTTTGTTTTGATGCTTTTAAAAAGATAACAATACGAAACTTGTACAAAATCATACATTAAAGTCAAAGGGATATTTCATGAAAACTATAAACGAAATATAAAGATTAAACATACAAATAAAGGACAATATCAAGATAAAGGAAGTTTAAGGATTAATAAATTAATTATGTAATTTTTACTATAATTTTTATTTAGTTAGCACACTAGTCGACTGATGTGTCTTAAGATATCAGAAATTTCGTACTAAGAGTTTATAATGTGATATTAGTTGATATAGTGATTGACTGTGTAGCATATTGGTAGACTAATATAGGAAAGTGGTTGATTATTAATAGTTAGTTTTTATCTCTAATAGTTAGTTTTTCGTACTTAACAACTAGTTCATGCAATGATATTTTAAGACTACTAAGACTACCAATAATTAGTTTTATAGTTGTTACATGTAACATACTTGAAAAGGTTTTTAAAGAATTTCATGCAGTTATCCATTGATATTAAGTTATTTAAGGCTTAGCGGATTGATTTGAGCAAGTAAGATATCTTTTGTCGTAAAATTTTTTTGGGATTATTTTCCTTTGTTTGTTCAAAGCTAGTTGATAGGGCATAAGTTATACATGTTTTCAATTTGATTTTTGTACTTTAAATCTTAGGTTTAAGTCCCTTTCATGAACTTTTTGAGTTTAAATGTTTCAATTATTGAATTTGATAGTGCTCTCATGAGATTGTACAAAATTGGTTGGTTATTGTAGGCCTTGTATGTTATTTATATCAGAGAATGAGTTAGAAAATTCATGAGATCGAAATATGAAAGAAAAGTGTAGTTTCAATGAGTTTTTGAAAAAATCCAATGTGCTCTATAGTCAAGGTCATGGTCATGACTTCATCACATGATCAATCCCACAACCATAACTCTGGTTATGGGACAATCGGGCTTCAGCTCCTATATAAGCATATATTCATTTTTTTATGGTTGTTAATCCCATAATGAGGGCAGTTTCCACCTAAGAGAGAAAATAGATTCTAAAACCAAATTTACTTAAGATTGAAGCCATCAAAGGGGAGAAAATCAAGATCAAAGTTCAAATTTAAGAAGACCAAAGAGAATTACAACAAGGGTTCAATGAAGATTAAGGAATTAAATCACATAAGAATGAGTTTTCCTATTCTTTATTCTTCTTTAACCATTGTCGTATTTATTTCTATAGTATGATTTAATTTCATTGGATCTAGATGATATGAATCATAGACTTATACGTTTGTGATTTATTCTTTGATTTAATGAAAGAACAGATTTTCTTAGGTTTGTTCATGGTATCATAATGAGTGGATTAAAATTTTGCTAATGATTTCATTCCATTATTAAATTTCACATATTTAGATTGAGAAATCACTTATATTAATAGGTCATAATAAGAATAAAAAGGCTTGCATAAGTTGCTAAAGATAAAATTAGATAACTTTCTCGAGTTAGTTTTAAGTCTAACTAAAACAATAGGATCCATAAATCAAAATAATACATCTAAATAAGGTTTTAATTGAGAAGAGATTCTAATTAATCAACTAAGAGGATAAGAATTATAATATTCCAGAGAGATTATAATTTAATTAAGGGATTCTATGATCTAAGTGATTTGGGTTAAGCATTGAATCAAAATAAAGCTTGAAAACATCAAGGTTTTAGAGGGATACCTTATCTAGGTCTTAATCTCATTTATTGTTTTTTTCTCGAATATATTGTTTAGGTTTGGTTTGCGATCTTAGGTTAGTACTTAATTTTAATTTCATTAGAAATTTAATTAAATTAATCACTCATTTTGCGAGATTAGATTATGGGAAACCAATTAGTATTGGTAGCTCTAATTTTCATGGAAACAATACTCAACTCATTAATGTACTACATAAAAGATAGGTGTACTTGCCTTATGAAGTATAAAAATAGGTTTTTTTTTAAATTAAAACTCACACTCACACATACCAAGTTTTTGGTCTCATTGCCTAAAATTAATACATTAAGGAAGCATTATTTTTGTTAATCTAATCATTTATTTTTTATTTTATTTTAGTTTCATGTTATACATCTAGTTATCTTTCTGTAGTTATAAATATTTGACATAATGGACTGACAAAATCATCAATGGTAGTACTATAGTGGTAAGATAACCAAACAATTTTAGACGATAAGTGCAAACTTGATAGGATGGTTTATATTAATCACTGGAGCAATGCCTACAACTCAATATGGATGTATCATCCATATTTCTTCTAGATTTAGGTTCTTTTAATCCTAGTTTCTTGAAAATAGATAAGGGCATTAGATTATCACTTGCTCTAAGATCCATCAAATCCTTATCTATCTATAAGCTACCAATTGTGCAAAGAATGGTGAAACTACTAGGTCCTTAAGCTTTAGAGGTAACTTCTTTAATAAGATAGTAGAACACTCTTCATTCAACTCTACAGTCTCATACTCCTCCAATCTTCTCTTCGTGGATAGAATTTCCTTTAAAAATTTAGCATATGAAGGCATATAAGCAACTTCCTTGGCAAATGAGATATTGATACGAAGCTTCTTAAACATCTCCAAGAATTTCCCAAATTGTTTATCAAGTTGTGTATTTTTCAACCTCTGAGGGTATGGTATCTTAGGCTTTTATGATTGCACATTCAGATCAGTAAACAACCTAGGTGGCTTCTCTAAACTTTTACCCTCTTCTTCCTTTTCTTTCTTCTTTTCTTCTTTAACTCTCTCTCTTCTGTCATGTTCTCTTATTATCTTTTGTTCTTCACTCTCTACCAACACTTGCTTTCCTTTCTCTTTTACCTTCTTCCCTTTATTATTAACGTATTTTCCACTTTTTAAAATAATTTTCTTAGCATGCTCTCTAGGATTGGCTTCATTGATACTTAGGAGCTTACCAGGTAGCCTCTCTTATAAGAGTTGTACAATTTTTCCAACTTGAGTTAGCTTTAGTGATACTTCAGAGCTTACCAGGCAACCTCTCCTGTAAGAATTGTGCAATTTATCAAAATTGAGTCTCCAAATTCTTAATTGATCTCTCATGGTTTTTCATCATAGACTCATTAGATTGGATATACTTAAAAACTATTTCTTCAAAACTAGGTAACTCTCTTTGAGGTTGGTTGGTTCTAAAGTCATGTGACGATGCTCTTTGAACATTGGCTTGAATTTATTGTAGTGGTTGCTGGTAGTTTTGATTATTGCTTTATGAAAAGTTTGGATGGTTTCTCCAACTAGGATTATAAGTGTTTGAGAAAGGATTTTCTTTTGGCTTATTAAATTTTCCAATATATTGAGCTTGTTCTGGTTCTCGGATAAAAGGATTACCTTTTTCATACTCCAATGACATATGGGAGGTACTACCATAGCTTTCACTTTCAACTTTATGAGAACTACTACTATCTCCACTCATTAGACTATCTAACTTCTTATTCAATACTTCCATTTGAGCTGCAAAAGCTACCATGTCATTAATCGCATGAACACCATGTGGCTTCTTTGGATGGCATTTAGAATTGTACTGAAAACTATTCGTAGCCATTTTATCAATGATATTGTAGGATTTGGTCATGGTCTTAAGCATGAAATTACCTCCAGTCGCAATATTAATGCTGCTATGAGACGAAGGTGTCAATCCAGTTTAAAAGATATCTACTTGTTGCCATGTATTAAATCCATGACTAGGACACTTGGTAAGCGTCTCTCTGAATATTTCCCATGCCTCATATACAATTTCATTTTTGTTCTACACAAATGAGTTTAATCCATAAGTACTACACAAGTGCATTCCATATTTCTTCTAAATAGTGCATCAATTATGCCATACTTAGTGTATTTATGCTTTCAAGTGCATCATAGATCATTCATTAAAAGCTAGATCCCTTCATTTAATTGAACTTTAAGTGAAACACCTTCTTAGGTGTATTTGGTTACTTGTAATAGGGGGATTATTGAACTTGTTGAATTAGATGTTTGATTATTGTTGTGAAGGCTTCTCTTTACCATAAAAAGATAGTCCAAAGGTTACACTTCACCTTCAATAAGAAGATTGTATCTTGTAAGGGTTACTTTTCAGCCTAGAAGAAGATTGCACTTATTCTTAGTTAGTTAGTCAAATTTCCAATAAGTAGTTTGAGAGTGGATTAGGAAATTATTAGGGATTGCTAAACCATTATAAGTTTTGATGTTCCTTCTCTTAGTTATCTCCTTACTTATTACTTGATTGTGTGGTTTGCCTATTATTCTAATTGATATCTTTTGGCATTTTCATTTTTATATTATTTTAGGTTAAATATTGATTTAGTGATTGCATTTAGTGTAACTTGCTTTAGGTGACCAGTCTAATTGTTCAAAAAAGTTTTAATCACTTAATTTATCCCCCTCTTAAGTACCTTTGGGGTTTACAATTTGTATCAGAGTTTAGATCTTATGTTTATATTAATTTCTAATGAAATTGTGAGTTAGCGACCATTAAAGCACATATTAGAAGTTTATCTAGTTATGAATGTCAAAATATTGGTAGGCCTCCTTTCTTTAATGGAAATGAGTATTTATATTGGAAAACTAGGATGAAATTTTTACTTCAAGCCTAAAATGTAAAATTGTGAGATATAGTAAATGAAGGACTATGCATTCCCGCTAAGATAGAAAATGGTCAAGGAATTCCTATGGTGAAGGAAAAGTGGAACCTGGATGATGAAAGATTACTTTCACTAAATTATAGGGCAGTTCATATCTTGTTTTGTACTTTAAGTATAAGTGAATTCAATAGAGTGTCCATGTATGAAATGGCTAAAGAAATTTAACATATTTTAAAGGTCAATCGTGAAGGTACCAACTAAGTGTAAGAGAGTAAGATGTCTATGCTTATTCATCAATATTAATTGTTTAAAATGCATCATAATGAAAGCATTTTTCATAGTCAAATACATTGAAGGGTCTAGGAAGAACATAGTCAAATGTTAAACTTATTAGGAAGAAATTGAGGTCTTTACCAAAGAAATGGGAGGCAAAGGTAATCGCGATTCAAAAGGTTAAAGATCTTAACATTTTTCCTTAGGAAGAATTGATAGATTTATTGCTTACATATGAGATGGTGATGAATTAGTTTATAAGAAAAAGAGAAGAGGAAGCTTCATCAAGAAAGAAGAAATGGCTTTCAAAGCCAAGAAAGATGAGTATAGTGAAGAAAGAAGTTCTTCAGAAGATAGTGATGAAGAGATAGCTCTCCTACCAAAAAGTTCAACAAATTCTTGAAGAAGGAAGCTCACTCTAAGAAAAGAGAGAAAGGTAAATATTATTACAAGAAAAAGCCTACTAATATTATTTGTTTTGAATGTAAGAAACCGAGACATTTTAAGAGCCATTGTCCATTTCTCAAGGAAAATGAGAAGGATAAGAGAAATAACAAGAAAGAAATAAGAGAGAAGAAGGACAAGAAGGGAAAGAAAGTATTGAAGTCCTTGTGGGAGATTGAAAGTGAAGAGGATAGTGACAAATATGAAAATGAGAGTGTAAAGTTTTGTCTCATGGCATTGGATGATGATGTATCATCTTCTTCCCATTCTAATAATGATGAGAATGAGAATATTGTTGTAGATGTTGATTTAAGTTAGAATGAATTGGTTAGACGTTTAGAACATGCTAAAATGAAAAGGAGAAAATTATTCTTCAAATATAAGCAATGCGTGAAATTAGTGGATGATTTTAGATTAGAGAATGAGAAGCTAACGAATGATTTGCATGACTTAGAATATAAGAGAGTGGAGTTTGATGATGGCAGAAAGAAGATGATGGATGAAAATGATTCCTTAAAGAATGAGGTAAAACGTCTTAAAGAATCATTAGAAAAGTTTATAAAGGGAAAAGAAGAATCAGAAAACATTCTAGGTGCCCAAAAGGCTTCAAATGATAAATGTTGCTTAGGCTTCATTCAAGGGAGTGGAGTACCTCCCTTTAAGACTATTTTTGTAGAGAGAAAAAGTTTGGATGAAGAGCATGTTCTTAGGTCATTTTTTGATAATGGTGCATCATCTTCTAAAACTCAATCAAGAAACATTCATCATGCTTTTATGTATACTTCAATATCCACATCTAGGAGAAATTTTCAAGCATCTAACAAAAGACATAGTTTCTTTACAAATTTAAAATTATCATACCATGCATATAGGCTACAATCAATGCATATTCAGCTTACATATTTACATGCTTATCCTATGTATGCTCATGCATTAAGAAATATTTCTTACACTCATTCTAGTCCAAGATTTAAACAAAGAAGAAATGTTGGAAATGATGCATCAAGATTTGCATATAGAAATAATTTAATACCAAATATAAATTTTCATAAAATTACATATGTAGGTGAATTTTATGGTAGATTTGGTCACTTAGAAAAGTTTTGTTTTGATAAATTGTCTAAGTTTTCTAGTTTGTCAAAGGCTTTAGAAACTAGAAAGGTATCTAACCCCTAAGAACCCAAATTAATGTGGGTACCAAAAGTAAAATGATTTTCCTTATTTTGTAGGATTTCAAGAGGAGTATATGGTATGTAGATAGTGGATGCTTTAGGCATATGACCATAGATACTTCTCAATTTGTTTCCTTTAAACACAAAGATGGAAAATTTGTCACATATAGAGGCAATGCTAACAGTAAAATAATTGGCATTGGAAAAATTGGTAAGAATAACACTTTCAATGATAATGTTCTTTTTGTAGAAGATTTGAAACGAATTATGTTAACTGTGATTTAATTATGTGACAAAGGTTTTAAAATTACTTTTTAAGTTAAATATTGCATAGTTTCTAAAGTGATTGAAAGTATCATTATTTTCGTTAGCAAGAAAGTAGGAAATATCTATACTATTGATTTGAATGATCTCTCTAGCCAAAATATTGAGTGCTTAATTTTTGTAAATGAGGATACTTGGATGTGACATAGAAAGTTAAGTCATGAACAAGGAGTTAGTGAATGATCTTCCTAGCATGAAGTAC
>JAOXYD010219490.1:0-19178 GCA_028565735.1 Pinacopodium congolense
ACATCAATAGTTCTTTCTGTGTCCTCATTCATCTTGAATGCTAGAATCACATCAGTTTTTACTAATTCATCCTTATATTTCTCCCCTGGGTTCATTTTTATGACAGTAGGCATACTTACTTGCTATTGATCCACAATTAGTTCAACTGGTTGTCCAAATTGTATTGTTAAGTTGTGGTTAGAATCCTCTATACTTCCAACAAAGCTTTAGTTTTAGTTATGAACTTAACTAATAATTCTTCTTATCTTGATTCCTCTTCTTATTTCTATTGATAGAAATCATGTAGTGACGGCTAAAAATAAGTTTGATCAATCCAAAACTAATGATTCATCTATGTTAAGTTGTAGGGGATGTTTAAATGGTCATAATAAACTATTCAATTTTCGCTCCATCTATTGATTGGAATTGCTTGCTCATCTATCATTAGTAGAACTGATGATTTTTCCATTCCATTACATTGACTACATGTAACCATAAAAATATAACCAAGTGTATGACTCAACGCTTAAATAAACTAAAATCAAATAAAGGATATAAAAGCTAAATAAATAAATGCAAAGAACCAAATAAAAGAAATTAATGGTTAAATTAATATAAATAAGGCATTTCTAGCATTCTAGTCCCTAATAATGACACTAAAAACTTGATGATAGAATTTTAAAAATATGTAAATCATACACAAAATTGTACTAAGACCAATAAGGCAAGTGCACTTATCATTTTATAATATAGTCTAACGTGAATATAATTATCATTAGCACTGGGATTAAAAGTATTACTATTAATCATCTTTTAATTGTCTAATATAACAAAATGATTGATTTATTGATTAATGATTAACTAAACTAAAAATTAATAAATAAATACAGATAATAAACTAATGCAATTTATATAAGGAAATAATAATCAACATCATTCAGACCTAACTAAAGAATCCCCATAGAACCTAACATGTTGAACACCTTATCGCAATTTAATGTTTAATCTAATTTACTTAAACTAAAAAATCCCTTAATTACGTTAGACTAATTCTCAAGTAATAAAATTTCCGTCCCTTAATTAATTAACTAAAATCTTTTTTATGTTAAAACCTTGAGTGGACATATTAATTCGATCTATGGACTTTTATGTTGGTTAGGTATGAATCTAACCTTAGAAACTTAAGTAATTCTGTCTCTAATAACCAATGCAGGCCTCTTTATTCATGGCAGGATCTATTCATGCACTCGATTTCTTAATCTAATTGTATGAAATCCAATAATGAATTGAAATTGCTACTTAAACTTTCAATCTAAATACATTTATATCCATGAATAAACATAAAATAAATCTAGGCTTTTGTAATTAAATCAAAGAATAAACATTGAATAATACTCTAGGGTTTGTTCCATCTATATCTCCAAGAAAAATTAGTTCATATACATAAGAAAAATATAACAAAAATTAAAAATAAATATGGTAATGGAAAACTCATTCTCATATAGTTTTCCCTTAGATCTTCAATTGACTGTTGCTATAAATACTCTTAATCCTTGAATCTACACCTTTATCTTGGAATAATCCTCTTGAATTGCTTCACATTTCTACCAAAATAGCTTTTGGTTGAATTTCCTCCTGTATTGAAGTGGCTAGTGACTTTCCAGGGTCAAAAACCAATGAAAAACCCTTAAGAAAAGAAGAATAACTTATATGTTTAACTTTCAGAACTCAATCATGATTCACAATGGAACGAGCTAAAAGTTAATGTTTTCCCACTAAAGTCATGATCTAAGTCATGGTTGTGTACGTTTTCTTAATATCACATAGTTTTGTCATACAAAAAAGGTAGGGATTGTTAAACAAAATGTGATTCTACGTGTCTTTTGATAATGACAAAATGTTACTACATGGGCTTATTGTCCTTGATGTGTTTAAAAGTCCAGTTTTAAGATAAAGAATGCATTTAAAGAAAACGTGTTGAGAAAAAAGATGGAAAGTGTTGATTTCAATTTTATGAAAGTAAGAGCATTCGAGCAAAAGAAGTGTTTACTTTAAGATCAAGTTGATGGATGAAAGGCCAAGTTTAAAGATAGTAAATATGAACAGGTTTTGTTTGTATTTTTATTCTATGTCCCATTTTGATCTCTTCAATGTGTTGAAAAGGCTCTCATGATTCAATTTGCATGTAAGATGCATAATCGAGAGGAATTATATGTGAATGGTTTTTAAATATCCTTTTGATATAGTAAGAAATTTTTGGGGAATTTTTTTTATGTATGTATGCCATGTTGTGAGTGAAAAGTAGTGATTGAGGTTAGACTATGCAAATGTGATAGAATTGTGTGATTAGGTTAAAGGTTGCATGAAAAGAAGTACATGGAAATGATAGGATGTGATTTTGAAGTTAAATTGTGTGAATATGTTAACATGGTATATATGTGTGTGAATATTTTAAGGCTTTTCTAAAAAATAGGTTAACTTGTGGGTATGTGTCAAAATATGTAAATTTGTTTTAAGCAAATGTTTTTAGAATGTTAGGAACTATTTTACACGGCTTTAAATATGTTGAGGTGAGAAAATTTTGTGAAAACTAATATAGACATAGGACTAGTGGCCCCGTGCTGGTTGATTAGTGTACTATTTTAACAAAATTTGGTTTAGTAGTTTAATACATTAATTGACCAATTACTACTCGATTGATGCATGGAACTGATTGACTAATAGTTGCACGCAACATATAGAAATGACTAGTTTTAAACGGTATAGTGAAAAAAAATGATAATTAATACGTAATAGTGGGCATAAATGACTAGTGTAGGAATTTGTTCCTATAAATAAGGGTGTTATGGTATAGTTTAAGCATGAAGTGAGTGTATGAATGTATTTACAAGTAAATTGAAGTGTTTTGGATATTGATTTAACTTAAAATTTTATTTTTGTTTAAATTATGAGTTTTATTTATGCATTCATTCTTAAGTTTATTAGTGAGTAATAGGTTATTCATAAGATTATTATAAAAAAGTTATTATAAGGGTGACCTGGAGCCTATTGTTGATTGCAAAAACTATTAAACGATAAAAATTGCAAATATACTGATCTTTACTTATAGTAAAAAATTGATATCGTCCCACAGAGATTGTATCTAGATACCACTTAATTCAGATTGTACTTCATTTAAGAAACAATTTCAGATGATGAAGAATAGAAAATGATTTCAAATTAATCAAACTAGCAATAAATAAATAATATAAAAAATGTAGAAACTTTGGATTTTAAAATTAAAGATTAAAGATTTCTTTTTCTGTATTTTGTCTCCCTGCTACCCTGTTGATTGATTTATGCTTTACCCAAGACGTCCTAATATTTAAATTACCCTCTCTCAAGGTGAAATCAAGTGTCCCTAGCCAAACTAAATGAAATTGATTATGCAATCTATCAATCTATAAAATCAATCAACAATTTCAACTAGTTATGAGGCTATCTTATATATAATCAATTAATTAGCTAAGATCTCTCTTTAACTAATCAATAACCTTGGTGAAATGAAGGTCTATAAGATTCCAAATCTCTTTGCACAATCCTATATAAATTACCCAACTCAATTTCTCAATATATTGCAAGGTATAAGCTCAATATTTATTAAAAGCATTCATTCATTCAAAGTAACAAAGCAGGAGTTCGACAAGTAGTTCAAAAGCAATCTCTATAATATATTCAGTCACTCATAATGTCAATCATACTCCTAACTACCACAAAATCCATAATAAAGATAATAAAAGAGAAAAAAAATAAAAATTAGATGAAGCAAGTGTCTTCTTTTCTTTCCCCAAATCTGGAAGTTTTGGATGTTGATGTGCTTCTTGCCTAAAATTGAGTGATGATCTTGATTCTCTACCTCTCATTAGCTTCAAAACCTATTTTAGCTTAAGGAGGAATGTTTTTTGTGTTGTCTATTAGTTCCTAAGGATGTGTGCCTTTTTATATGACAAGACAAGTTATAAAACCCTAGAAATAAGTGAAACCTAGATGCAAATCTGTCTTGATTTCAACAATCGTGGGTTCTTACATTCAAACTCCTTCACTTCTCTATCCTTTTCTTGGTCCCTAGCTCAATCACAAAGGTGTCCTTGCTCCATAACTACACAAAAATGATCAATTCTTACCCAAAACCATTACTAAACAACTATAAAGAAACAATAAAGATAAAGATTAAAAACACACAAAATAAGTCCTAAACATAACAAGTTGATCCTAAAATGCAAAACAACACATGTCAAAAACTTAGAGAAACCTATACTAATGCACAACTATCAATTTCCCCACACTTATATTTATCTTTACTTGTACTCAATCAAAATCAAATACAACTAATAAATTCCATCATTGCATTTTCCCAAAGATCAAAGCATGCAATCCTTCAAACTTTGGTCTACTTGAATGTCAAGTTACTACACATATCATAAAAACACTTATGAAACCATTGCTCAACTTGAATTTCATTAGTGCATATAAGCAAACAACTTATGAGATCACTTGAATTTCATTAGTGCATATAAGGAAATTCATCTTATGAATCTACTTGAATTTCATTAGTGAATATAAGCAAACTCAACTTATGAAACCATTGCTCAAAGAAAAGTATAAATGCAAAATGAATCTTCCTCACTATTCACTCATTTTTTTCAAGTGTTTTATGGTTAGTCTTTCTCTCAAACTTCTTATAGGAAATCACACTATCATAGGCTTGCTAATACACCAATTCTCCTCCACGCTGTTTACATTCTAAAATAGATCAAAAGGACTTTGTTCAGGGTTGTAATCGTGTTAAGGTTAAGGTGGATAAAAAATGTTTCAAGGATTCATTACAAGCATTTATAAAGTACTAATTGTACAAAAATTATAACAAAAAACACTTTTGAGGTATGTAAATGGATAAAGATAACTGCTCAGCACTTATTTTTACTAATAAATGTGATTCTTTTCTTTCTTTCTTTTTTTCTCCCTTTTTTTCATAATAATGAAATAATGAATAAAGTATTAGCTCAATGCAATGTGCTTTAAGAGTAGAAGTACTAAAAACTACTCAAAGCATCTAAAAAAAATTGTAGCAAAAAATCCCAAACTAATGCCTTACCTAACCCTCTATTAAACTTATGATTGGGTAAGATAATAGACTTTGAGGTTTTCTTAAAAGAAAGGGGTGATTTAAAGAAAAAAAATGGTTAAAGGCTCAACGGGCAGTTTTCAACGAATAAAATTATGGGTGGGTCATTTAAGCCAAAGGTTAAAATTAAAAGGCCATTAATCCTTTATATCAGGCATGCATGCAGTAGATTTAAATCGAATCAAAGCAAGTTCTAAAGGTAATTACCTAAGGAATCAACACACATATAAGGCAATGAAATGGCTATAAAATGGATTTATAGGCCTCGATTCCTCACATAAGCTTAAATGAAAATCCATTATGCTTCTATACATTACCTCATTGTTGAGGTGTCAAATTCTGATTGAGATTTTGCAACCAACTACTTTCATCACTCAATATGGTTCACTCTCCACTTAAGTGACCTAGTTTTAGTTAATGCATACATTCAATCTCATTCTAACTATCATGATAGAATCTTATGGTAGCACAAATCGAAGTGATTTAAATGTGGTTCAGTTTCTAAAACAAAACAAAAAAAATTATAACAACTTGTTATTCCTAAAACATGCACCTATCTAACACAATGCAAACAATGACTAACATAACCAAGATAATGCAAATTTCACCTTCTTAAACTTGGATAACATATTTTCCTCAATGTGGAAAGGCAACCAAATAAGGAGAAAAAAAAACACAAATCACAAAACCAAACAACTAATAGAATGCACATGCCAAATGTAAAACAAATGAATGATGTAAATGGTTAGAAAGGTCGTGGAGATTGTGGGGGAGGTGTGGGCAAAGGGACTTCAATATTCTTCATCTAAAGGAACGTTATGAACTTATTTTTGATGTATCGTTATTCCTTATGAACTTGTCTCAACTAGGTGCCGAATGACTTGATCTCCAGAGTCATTTGTTGATGGTCTAAAGCTCCATGTGGAAACACTTGGAGAACCTCGGAGGGTCTATTCCATCTTGACTTGAGCTTTTCAAGAAATTATTAAAGTCATGAGTTGAACGCAAAGACCAAGTCATCACTCTTGAATTCCTTCCTCTTGATGTGAAAATCATGCCACTTTTTAGCACTTTCCTCGTATAACTTGTAATTTTTATATGCATCATACCTTATCTCCTCTAACTGGCTAGCTTCCAATCCATGTTTAAATTTCTAATTTTCCAATAGGCCCTATGCTCTAACTCCAATGAAAAACGGCAAGCCTTGCCATACACCAATCGATATGATGTTGTGCCTACGGGCATTTTGAAAGCAGTCCTGTTACCCCACAATGTGTCATTAAACTTCAAAGCCCAATCTTTTCTTGAAGTGCTCATTCTTTTCTCAAAAATTTTCTTCAACTTTCTACTCAATACCTCCACTTTACCACTCGTTTGGGTGAGATAAGGGGTTACCAGTCTATGATGATTATTGTATCTTTGCCAAAAAGCCTAAAAGGTTTTAGGCAAAAGTGACTGCCTCCATCAATTATGATAGCTATAGGCACCAAATCTAGTAAAAATATTCTTGATAAACCTTTGCACCAACATACCATCATTGGTTATAGTAGCTACAGCCTTAACCCACTTGAGAAAATAATCAACTCTAACCAATATAAATGAGTTACCTAGGGAGGATGAGAATGATCCCATGAAATCCAAGCCCTACACATCAAATGTCTACAGCTCCATGATGTTTAAAAGTGGCATCTCATCTCTCTTGGAAATATTGCCCACTCTTTGAAACCTATAACGCTTTAATACAAAATCTCGAGAATCGTTAATAAGTTAGGTTAGGAGAATCCATACTCCAAAATGTGAGCAACCATCTTGGTCGCTACATAGTGTCTTTCATAAACTGAACTATGACACTGAGTTAAAATTTCAAGCATTTCATCTTTAGGGACACACCTACGAATGAAGCTGTTAGCACATATTTTATATAACATAGGTTCATCCTAAACATAGTGAGAACAATGAAATAAAAATGCTTCCTTTGATGATGCGAGAGATTAGGGGGAAGAATACAACTTAAGAGATAATTGGCTATATTTGCAAACTAAGGAAGAAAAGGATTTTCTACCATCATTAAGGCTTCATCAGGAAAGTGCTCTTCAATTTCATCTTCTTCCTCATAATGTCCCCCTTCAAGTCTTGATATGTGGTCCGCTATAACATTTTTTGCTCCTTTTTTGTCTTCAATCTCAAGGTTGCATTCTTAGAGTAAATGCACCCATTGGATGAGCCTAGCCTTAGCATCCTTCTTTGCAAAGAGATAATGCAACACTGAATGATCTGTAAAAGTAATAACTTATTAGTGGTAAAGTGCGCCCTTCAAGGTCTTGCTTGTATAGTAAATTACATGGAGCCTTTTCTCCTACTATCCAAGCACATAACTAATGGCATTGTTGCTTGCATCATACATTATCTCAAAAGGAAGTGACCAATCTGGCAACGCCAAGATATATGCCGCTGCAAGTGACTTCTTTAATTTGTCAAAAGAAGCTAAATAATCATCATTGAACATAAAAGGAACATCTTTAACTAACAAATGAGTTAAGGGTCAGTCAATAAGAGAAAAAACCTTCATGAACTGTTCGTACTACCTTGCAT
Organism: Pinacopodium congolense; assembly: GCA_028565735.1. Lineage (NCBI taxonomy): Eukaryota > Viridiplantae > Streptophyta > Magnoliopsida > Malpighiales > Erythroxylaceae > Pinacopodium > Pinacopodium congolense. The sequence continues at coordinate 7,736 of JAOXYD010219490.1, forward strand.
GACCAAAAAATTCTCGAATGCCCTTGTTGTTGGTAGGAGGTGGAAGCCTCTTAATCACTTCAGACTTAGCTCAGTCTACCTCAATCCCTTTGGATGAAATGACACTTCTCTTAGTTCAAAACTAAATGAGACTCCTCATATCTTTGAAGCACTATATCCAAATTAAACAAGTAGAGATCAAAAGAGTCTAAAAAAACAAAAAATTCATCCATAAATACCTTCATGAAGTCCTCATTCCAGTATGCAAAGATGACTATCATGCACTTTCGGAATGTGGGGGGTGCATTGCATAAGCCAAAAGGCATCCTCCTATAAGCAAAAGTCTTATAAGAATAAGTGAAAGTGGTATTCTCCTGAACCTTTGCGTAAATAAACACTTGATGGTACCTTGAATATCCATCAAGAAAATTAAACAAAACATGGCCAGCCACCCTCTCAATCATTAAGTCCATAAAATGTAAATGAAATTGTCTTTCTTGGTGGCTAAATTGAGATTTCTATATTTATTGTACACTCTCTAACCTACGATGGTCTTAGTAGAAGCCTTTTCATCTTTTTCGATTCCCATAACTGTCATACCTCCCTTCCTAGGAACATATTGTATCGTACCCACCCATGCACTATCTGAAATGGGATAAATGATCCCTTATCCAAAAGCTTCACTACCTCCTTCTTCAGAACCTCTTACATGTGTGAATTTAACCTTCTTTATGTCTCCCTAACTATTTTACATCCTTCTTCGAGGTTCATCCTATGCACCACCATATTGGAACTAATCCCCCTAATGTTAGAATTTTTCCACCCCATGGTTATCATTCTCTTCAAATGGTCTACCACTTTCTCCTCTTGATCAAAATCCAATTGCCTAAAAATGATTAGGGGCTGAATGTGGTCTTTGGTAGAACTGCGTGTCTCAAATGGGAATGTAAGGTTTTAGTTATACAGTGGTTGGCTTTATAATGTAGGGTGGTGTGGGTACATCTACTTTCTCTAGCTTCTCCTGCTCAACTTCCTCACATAATTCCTCTTAGCTCACACTCTCATCCTTATGCACTTCAATAACTTCCTCTTTAACTTCCTTCACACACTTATCTATAACATAAATCATCATATATGCATTACCATATATCGACTTCTTAAAAAATGTAGTCATGTTAAATTCAATCTGCTAATCACCAATTCTAAAAAAAATTTTCTTATATCAACTAATTCCCTACCATAATTCAGAAAGGGCCTACCAAAAATTAATGGACAATTCCTATCTTCTTTAAAATCCATCACAACAAAATCAATAAGAATTATAAATTTATCTAATTTAACTAACACATCTTCTACAACTACATATCACCTCCTGATGGATTAATCTGCAAGGTTAACGAGCATGGATGTTGGCTTAACATCTCCTTAACCCAGTTTCCTAAAAATAGACAAAGGCATAAAGTTAATACTTGCACCTAAATCATATAAGCATTTGGAAAATTTAAAATCACTAATAACACATAGAAAAATAAAACTCCCTTGATAATATGGTTTTGAAGGCATTAGGCTTGAGATGAACAAACTATAGTTCTCTGTCACGGTCACCATCTGGTTGTCCTACCAAGTGAGCTTGTGTGTCAATATATGTTTAATAAACTTTGCATACTTATGCATACACTTCAATGCCTCCACCAAGGACATATTAATTTCAAGTTTCTTCAGGTTTTCAAAAAACTTAGAAAACTGAGAATTTAATTAATGTTATGGTACCCTTTATGGATATGGAAGTTTAGGCATGTAAGGTGGTGGTGGCACATATGGTTTCTATTCTTCTTTTTCTTTTACCTTCTCTTCTTTTGTCCCTTTTCCTTTCTCCTACGCTGGGCTATTTTTTTGCACATTTGGTGCCTCCATTTCATTGCCACTTCGAAGTTTAATAGCCTTGAGTTGTTCCCTTAGATTGGCCTTTATATTTTTTTGGAGACTACCTACACCTTTGGGAGACAAACATTCACAAGTTAACCTACTTGTACCTCAAATTTATGGATGGATGAAGCGTGGTTCTTCATAATATGATCAAACTTTACTTCCAATCTCTTTTGACTCCCCTGTTGGCTTTGCAAATATCCTCGTCTGATTCTCTTCTTGACTTGCTTGTTTGGAGCCCAAGACATGCATTAACTTTTCCATCTTGTTCTCCTAATAACCAAGTCAGGACTTGTTGAAATTTGGGAGGTCCCTGAGGTCTTGCTTGGCCACTTGCATTGTTAGTACTCCAAGAAATATTTAGGTGATTTTTACACCTCGGGTTATAAGTGTTGGATTATGCATTTGTACCTCATTGCAGTTGGCCTACAAAATTTACTTGCTCAGCGGCATTAGCTCCTAACAAGAAATATTTTGTTGTGACATGGTTGTCTTGCCCATAAATTTCACATTGAAATTGAATGGCCTTTATTGAAGACGATAAGGCTCCTTGCATATTACTTAATTACTTTGTGAGGGTTGTAATCTGAGCTTCTAATGCTGTCACCGAATCAATTGGTATCATCCCCTTTTTTCTCCTTTCGCCCCTATCCACTCCTCTCATTGGACTACATACAACTATTGGTCACAAACGCTTGTAAAAGATTGTAAGCTGCATCAGTAGTTTTCCTCATCAAAGAACCTCTATTAGCTATATCTATGGTTCCTCTTGTGCTCTAATTTACACCATTGCACAATGTTTGCATAAGGAACTCCCTCGAATGGTTATATTAGGGGAAGATCCTCTGTAATTCCTTAAATCTCTCAAACCTCATATAATTACTCTCCATCACTTTGTTAAAACATTAGTGATCTACTTGATAAGTCATGTAGTCTTGGTTAAGGGAAAGTACTTAGCAAGGATGCTTGGGCTAGTTGTTACTAAATATTGATCTACCCTAAAATAAGAGAGTTATAGCATGCCTTTGCCCAATCGCTCAAGGTAAATGGAAACAATATTAACCTTACAGCATGATCAGACATCCCATTAAACCTGAAGGTGTAGAAGTTCTAAAAAAAGTTAGCAAGATGGGCATTGGGATCTTCATTAGACAACCAATAAAACTACACACTACTTTGAAGTATGATGAGGAGTGCCAAATTAATTTCAAACTTATTGGCTTGAACTACGTGCCTTAAAACTTCTTGAGGACTGAAACCTAGCTTATCAATTTCCTCTTAACACCTCCTTTTTCTCCTTCTTCTACCATATTTCTTTGTAGCTTCTCTTAGTTCTTAGCGCTTCGTAGTCTCCTCTCTTGTCAACTATTGTCAGAAAACTCTTAGTAAATCACTTTGTCAGACCTTTTCATGTTCCTTGTGTTTATGCACCTATAAATACACAAGTAAAAGTTTCAAAAAAACATAAACCAAAGTCACCCAAACTAAACAAGAAGCTAAACAAACAATCTCGAAAAACATCTATGAAAACTTGTTAATAGAAAAAAAACACTAAACTAGTTTTAGGCTTAAAACTGCAAGTATACAAGTCGTTGCTTGTAGTAAAATGTGGATATCATCCCACAAAGACTTTATCTAGAAACCACTTAATTCAGGTTGTACTTCATTGAAGAAACACTTTCAAATGATAAAGAGTAAAAATGAATTCAAATTAATCAAACTTGAAATAAACAAATAATAGAACAAAAATACAGAAACTTTAGGTTTCAAGATTAAAGATTATAGATTACTTTTTCCTTATTATCTCTCCCTCCTACCTTATTTATTGATTTATGCTTTACCCAAGACGTCTTGCTATTTCAATTACCCTCTCTCAAGGTGCAATCCAGTCTCCCTAGCCAAATTAATTGGAATCGATTATGTAATCTCTCAATATACAAATCCAGTCCAAAAAGTTATAAATCTATCTTATAGGTAATCAACTAATTATCTAAAATCTCTATCTAACTAATTAATTAACTTGATGAAATACAGATCTATATGATGCTAAATCTTTTTGTACAATCTTACAAAAATTACCTAACTCAATTTCTCAATCTGATGCAAGATATAAGATCGACATTCATTAAAACCATTCATTCATTCAAAATAACAAAGTAGGAGTTCATCAAGTAGTTCAAAAGCAATCCCTACAATATATTGAGCCCCTTATACCGTCAATAACAGTCCCAAATACCACAAAATCCACAATAAAGATAATAGAAGAGAAAAAGAAATAAAAACTAGATAAAGCAAGCTTCTTCTTGTCTTTCCCCAAATCTGGAATTTCTAGATGTTGATGTACTCCTTGCCCAAAATGGAGGGATGATCTTGATTCCCTGCTCTCTCTAGCTTCAAAATCTTTTTTAGCTTAAGGATAAATGTTTTATGTGCTACTTCTTGGCTCCTAGGGATGTGTGCCTTTTTATATGACAAGAAATGTCACAAAACCCTAGAAATAAGTGAAACCCAGGTGCCAATCTATCCACAATTCCTACGATCATGGGTTCTTGCATTCCGTCTCCTCCATTTCACTACCCTTTACATTATCCCTAGCTTAATCTCAAAAGTGGGCATACCGCATACCTACATAAAAATGATCAATTCTTACCCCAAACCATGACCTAACAATTAAAAAACAACAATAGAGATGAAGATGATTAAAAACACATAAAATAAGTCCTAAACACAAGAAGTTCACCCTAAAATGCAAAGGAAAAAATGCCAAACACTTTGAAAAATCTATACTAATGCACAACTATCACCTTTGAAAAAGGAAAATGAATTTAATGTTTTAGTTGATAGTGAAATTTTCAACAAGGTGTTGGGGTGTATATGTGAATTAGACACCAAATCACTATAACTTGGCTTGCACCTTCTTTCCTTATCTCTTTTATTTTCAAATTTTTTTATTCATATTGCTATATATTGTTTGTTTAAATGTTAGTAGTTTAATGTTGTTATATTGATTCAACATTGTTGAACCCCAGGTGGCTCCAATCACTTATTTTAATGATGATAGAAATTTTTTTGTTATTAATGTTTTAGAAATATAGGTAAATGTAAGATGTTTAAGTTTTCATATATTAGAACCAAAGTTGGTGTTTTAAGTGTAGATAAGGAGAAGTGGAGCAAGCATTAGAGTGATGGATTGAAGATCAAGATAAGAAGAAGAAGAACTAATAGGTTTTAGTTTTTTATTTTTGGTATGTAATATTCTTTGCCATGATCTTTACCAATGCTTAAAAGGGCTAACTTTTTCAGGAAGATTTGAATATTATTTTCGTTGAGGAATTTATTTTAAGGTTTATAGAGTTTATTTGAGTTTCTTTAATGTAGGTGCATAGCATAATTTGGTTTAGATTTTCATACTAACATAAAGTTTCATAATCAAGAGGAAATTGTGTGAATTGTTTAAAAGTATTCCTCTTTATGAGTCAAAGTGTTTTGGAAACTTCTTTGAAGTTTTTTAATGTTTCTATATATGCCTAAGTCAATGAAAATTTTCACTAACCAAGGAATATGTTGTTTTAATTGAAATGATTTGGTGTTTAGAATCATTTTACGAGTGAAGTAGAACTTGTATATATTGATTTTGGATGAAAAAAATGTTTGTGCAATATTTGAGAAAGGTTTGGAAAATTTTGAAAATTTTTAAAAGTTTTAAAAGTGAAAGATGTTTAATAGCCAAACCAATTATATATTTAAATCAATTTAAATATTTTGAAAACTGAAACAACCTTGAAATTACTTTTAAAACTTATGTGAAACATTTTTTGAGTGAAAAATGTTTTTGTATGGTTTGGAGTGATTGAAAAATGGTTTAAGTTGAAAGCTTTTTAAATATGTTCAACTTGTTATAAACCAAGGCATAAATTTATTTTTAAACTTAATTGTTATGTCTTGGTATTATTAAATACATTTTGGAATATTTGAAACCCTATGAATTTTATTTCAATCAATTTAAAAATTATTTCTTTTATTTATTTATTGAAGTTTGTTGCAAAACCTATAAGCCTTTTTACATGACTATAGGTTGACCATCGTCTTGACGCAGTCGATTAGTTGCATTTTTATGGTTGATAGGTTCACCAATGCCCTAGAGAGTCCCACCAATAATAGGTCAATGACCTATCTATGCTATAGATCGACCAATTGAGGCATTTGTCAAATAATGACAAGTTTCTCATCTTGGTTTTTAATGGTTTTTTACCCTCTAATGGCTAGTAAATGCAACCAATGGCAATTTGAGCTTCCAAAAACTGTAAATAAGATTGCTAAGTGGATTTGAAGGATCTTAATATATTTTATGAGCATTAGAGAATCTGTTAGGTCTGATATTTGCATTTTAAAACCCTTCATGCATTGATTTTCATCAAGCAAGTGTGTAATTTGTGTAAGTTTGAGTAGTGCTTGAGAAAGTGATATGTTGGGGGGGTCGATATTAGAAGTTAAGGGATCATGTGGTTTAACTTTTCTTTTTTGTTTTATGTTTTTCTCTTTATTTTTTATTGGATTTTCAGTGTGTTTTTGTTTTTTTATTACTATATTAGTCCGTTGGTTTTTTCAATTTCAATAGTATTTTTTAAATTTATACATTTTAGAAAATAGAAAATCAAAAACCAAAAACCAATTTAAACCCAAACATACTCAAGGTATGTTTGATATTATTAATAGTGCTAGCTTTTTGTTTTTATTTTTGTGTGTTTTCATTGAACTTTTTGTGTTTTTCAGTTTTCTACTATATTTTATTTCTATGTTGTATTAGTATATTGTTTTTATAGATTTTTGTACTATTTTTTTAGTTTCTGTGTTAAAAAAAAACGTTTCTAAATGTCCTCTAAGATTATGATTTTGGCATTGATAAAGGGGTTACTCTTCATCTTTTACAAAAGGAAGATTTCTATCGAGTTCCTCTTCAACCATCTGAAGATTATGTTTCTATTATACTTCGCCCTTAAGCAACATTAATGGATTTCTCTTCACCTCCTTTGTGAAAAAAAAAAATTATTCTAAGGGTTTCTCTTCACCCTAATGAAGGTTTGATATAATGGAATTCCACCATTTGTGTTAAGAGAGGATATAGTCTAGAGTTGGTAAACTAAACATCCTATAAAAATCTTTATGTATCATTCTTTTCCTATCCATTTAACTTTATACATATCGTAATTGATTTATAATTGCTTGAATTTGGTTTAATTGGCATAAACATTAGCATAATATATCGGTTGAATATTGTTTTAGGGATTGCATAATTCAAAAAAATTATTTTAGGCAGTTTAGTTATTAGTTTAAAAAAAAAATCCAATTAACCTTCTCCCCCTTTAGGGTGCCATAGGGAGCCATGAGAGAATTATTAAGTAGGTATAAAGGACTTAAAATTTTTTAGCATCATCCAATTTACCCTCTTCACCTTAAGTGCCATATAGGGACCAACAAAAGCCAAGAGAAACCTTGTTCAAATCTTTTGAAAGTAAATAGAAGCCTTTACAAAAGAAAAAGTTCAATCCTAATAAATATAAATAAAATCCTTTACAAAATCAATTACACCAAAAATTGTGTTTCACTTGAAAATCCAATATTTCGAAGGATCACAAGCTAATCAAGATGAATTATATGAATGAAGAACTTTGTGAAAGCTTTGTAAATAAATAACACACATGATTTTATTGACTTAGGAAATAAAAAATTATTACTTATTGAAAATCACCAAACACACACTAAAAATTCAACAACAAACTTAAAAAATGATTCTTAAACTTTTTCGTGCTCAAATCATTCTAAAAAAACCATGAAGATTGTTTCAAAACCCTTAAAATCTTTATTTATAATGTCTCCAAGCTTAAATGTTAAATTTATCGAACTAGTTTTTACTCTAATTAAGCTAACCATTAGATACAAAAACAAAACTAACCATTACTTGTTTAATAATGGACATGATGGTTCACCACAATTGCACTATTCATCCCCATCCTTATGACACTATATAAGCCTCACACTACAACAGCATTGTTGATATTACCATTGTAGGTTGTCATTGAACTACTAGAAAAATGACATGACTTTAAAGACACCATCAAGAAGGCCATTATAGGCTGCCATTGAGTCATTGTATTATTCGTGGTATTTTATACTCTAGTTTTGATCCAATGATTATGAAAAACTTATAGGTAAGTATACCTATCATAAGTAATATAGTTGAACTCAATAAGTTGAAGTTATTTTCCGAAGAGGATTCAACTATAATAACTACGTCACTTAGATCCCAATAATCTAGAGAATTTAAATTGACTGATCAATTAAACTAAAGTCCAAAACTAACTAAATCAATTTCAATTAGTGTAAAGAAAAGAAAAAAAATCTCAATGATTAGTTAAGGTTTTTTTTTAATATTTTTTATGATTCAGTTAAGTTCCAAAAAATCGGTCACCTTAACAAAATTAGGGTCTAGCTATAGTTAAGTTTATATCATATCTCTATCATTTGTATTCTATAGTTTGTTCATACAACGAACTTAGGTGATAGGTTTGACACTCAAGAAGTTTAATCCTAAAATCCATTTATTTAAAAATTATGACTTTCCTAATTAATTGGAGTTTGGTCATTCGGTTTTTTCAAACTATGTTGTTTGCTGATTTTTCTAATACCTACGTTAGATTTATTAGATCCTTTGTTATCTATGACTCTATTTTAAGTGGTCAACTTATTATAAAGGATTAGTTTTCTTTTTTTCTTGAAAGTAAACAAATTAATAAATTAAGGAAAGAGTTGCAATAAAGAGCACGTGGTAGGAATGGGTTTTATTATATTTTTATATGCAGATTCATGTAATTTCATTCCAATTATTTGTTAAAAGATTCTTCATATGTGTTATATTTGGTTTTATGAATAGGTTATCCCTTTTGGATGAATTACTGAGCAAAAAGTTGAAGGATGCATGAAAAAAAAAGAAAAGAAATATAAAAGCAAAAATAGGAATAAGATTGAAAGATTTTAAGAAAGCTTTTTTTGGGGTGGCACGAAATTAAAGAGTTTGAAAAGCTTTCCTTTCAGGTGAAAAAAAATCAAGTTTTTAAGTGGGAAGCAAAAATGCAAGATAAGGTGAGATTTCCTTGGGAATTTTAGCAGCAACAAAAATAATTAAACAAAAAGCAAAGCATGCTCTATAGCATAAAACGATAGCATGCACAGCATAAAGAAAAGCTTGGTAGCTTTAAGTAGCAACAGGTGGAGTGAAGCCTTGCTTAGGTGAGACGGCAACATTTTGATATACAAGCTTTGCAACATAAATATTAAAAGGGCATAAGTGGCGACATGAAGCTTTCTAAGAGAAGACAAAACAAAAACTTCATAAGCTTAAGAGGGAAGTTCATCATTTTGTGTCAAATGAAGGGACAAAGGCTTTCTTGATTTGGTGAGACAAGTGACCTTAGGAGGAAAAAAAAACATAAAGAAAGCTTTAAAAGTTGGTGGATGGTGGCGGCTGTAAATTAGCTAAGTGGGGAGCTCTGCACTCACACCAAAGATAGTGCATAAATATTGGAGGGGAGCTCTCCACTCATACCAAAGTCAGTTGCAACACTAGGAAGCTTTTCCTTGAAGTGCTTTGCTTGGTGGAGTTAGCTTGGAGCATGGTGGATGGCAACTTCGAGCTTGCATTCCAGGAGATGCAACAACGTCTTAGCTTTAGCAACCTTTTGGATTTAATTTTAGTTATTGCATTGTTCAAGCTTGTATCTTATTATTTTGTTGGGGTCTTTTTCACTTGCTTTTAGTCACTGTCTTGTCCGAATGCTTGCTTATTGCCTACATGTCCGAATGTTATGGTTGTAGTTCACGTGTTTTGATTTCTTATGTATTAATCTTTGAGTTTTGTGTTATTAAGTTTATGTATATCAAGTGTTAAGCTTTATTTTATAAGTTTTCATTTCTTATTAATGCCTTTAGTTAATATGTGTTTGATAATTATATTTTGTGTTGATTCTTATGATTTTTATTGTTTATATTTTAATGTTTTTTCAATTTTTATATTCTAAAATTTTTATTTAAAGTTTTAGTTTTAGTTTAGTTGAATTAATTTTTAATTAATAAATTAATAGCTTAAATAATTTGTGTTTGTGTTTGACTAAGTGTTAAATTAATTTTTTCATTTGGTGCTTTAAATTTTTCATCATTGGTTTAATTTAATTAATTATGAATTATTTTTATTTAATTTTTTTACTTAATTTAAATATGTGTGGCAAGGTGTGTAAGGTTTAGTAGGTATTTTAGGGATAAAAGATAATTAATTATGAGAATGGAATTTTGCTTTCGATTGATTCAGTCCTGTTAGGGTAAGTTGGTTTAGAACTTTAGTTAAATGTCATAAATTAGGTATTATCTTTACACTTAATCATCCTTTAAATAATTTCTTAATTAAAATAATAGGATTGAGTATGTGATATGTAATTGTCTTTTGAGATTTGAAAAAGTAGTAATAGGTTAGTTCAATTTGTTTGGATATTTAACTAACTAGTATAGGGTTCCAGACCTTTATGTTACACTTTCCGAGCTTTTGCATTAATAGCCTAAGTTAGTCGATCCTTAATACCTAATGAGTCTTCCTACAAATCTAGAGAGCTTTTCTAGGTTATAGTGAAGATAGGGACCTTTATAGAGCTTGTTAGATTTACCTAAGTTAAAGGAACTGCAGCTTTGAGAGCTTTTTCGAACTAATAGGTTAGCACCTTAGCTATAACCTCTTTTATTCAAATTCAAGGATCAATGATTATTCCAAAATCCTGGCAATACCTTAGGTCCATTTCTTTGTTATTATAGTTTTTCTAATGTGGTTTTCTTTGTACTTGTCCTTTAAATAATCACAAAGATTAATTGTAACATCCCACTCTTATAGAACACTTACCCGACATTTTGATGAATATCCGAGTAAATATCCTATATGGGTGGCATGCTAAAGCAATTACAGTAAGCATCATGCAATATAATCAAAAGGAACATAGACATCAAAACCCATATTTCATTAAACGAAATTCCATTTCTAAATCATCATAAACTGTACATAAGCAGCAAACAGAACAAAAACATGCTATCTAGACTCTTCGAGACTTCAATTGACCAACCTCTGATCCATGATAAGTTTGTAATTATATAGCTCTCACTCTCTCTACACTGTATTAACCTAGGATTCGAGCTCCCTTCGACCTGAAATGTTGAGTGGGGTAAGTTTTCGGGGAAAAACTCAATCAGTGTCCATCATCGATGTGCTCACTCTATCCATACATAAGCATATAACACAAAACAAATCACATAATCATCAAAATTAAAATTACGTTTCTCATGTGTTTAGCATATCAAAGTATGATTATATAATGGCAAATTATGAAGCGACAAGACAATTATAAATGGATATGAGATTATATTTTCTTTTTCTTTTGTTGTGACTTTATGCCATTTACTGTCCCATATCAGTAGCTGATACTGGGCTCATTCTTCGGGTATT
>JAOXYD010219509.1:0-19177 GCA_028565735.1 Pinacopodium congolense
GGTTACTGAAAAGCAATTCAAATAACTACTATCCACTTAACTAGAGCACCACAGCTACTTTTGGACTTCAAGTCCATTCAGAAACAATCTCAAATGATCAAACGTATTCTCGCATTTAGTTAGAGAAAAGAACATTTATAAACGACCACATTCTCATAAACCAAGTTCATGACATGTTTACAAGGATGAACTATATGTAGTAAATGTATACAAGTTATATTAATAAAAAAGATGTTCAAAGTATGTTCACAATTATGCAATACAAGTAAAACAAATGCCTAAGCAAAATTACCTACACAACTACACGTGACAAAGGTAGCTACTCAACTAGTGGAGTCCCAGCTACTGAAGTCCCTAAGTGTAGACATGGAAGGTTAAAATTAAAAAGAACATAATATAAAGGGTGAGTTAAACGAGCTCAGTGAGTGTTATGATTTCCATTCAAAACATTTATACAAGTACCTACAAAAAGAACAAAATTAATTTCCTTTTCTTTTCAAGCAATAATCAATGTTTTGACATAACAAATTCATAAAATCAATGCACATGTAAGACACAATCTAAGTCTCCCTTTTTTTGTAAGAAAACAGAAATAACCATCGAGAGTTTCATGAACTTTCTCTTTTAAAATTTTCTTTGCCATTTGGTACCGTTAGGTGTAAGGCCATGGAGCTAGTTCTACATCACTTACCCTTGCCTGGCTAATCTCTAGTAACGAATCTGGTTCTGCATCACTTGCTCGTACTAGGTTAACCACTATATATAGATTTTGATGGAGCTAGTTCTACATCGCTTACCTATAACAATGCCCGTCTGTAATAGTGCTAGCATAATATATACTCCATATGTGCAGAGGGAGACTCATAAGCCATACTGACAGATATGACACCACCCACAGTTAGGGACAGACACGCCTCAAACACTACCATACATGTTAGAACGTACTCTAATTAGTATAATTATATGTATGAAGACCCAATGACATACCATAACCAAAAAAAAAAAAAACAATCAATACATGAACTTGACTCGTTTCAGTACCAACTCAAATCATGTTCGAATTTCACATCAATTTCTTTTCAAATCATATAAAAACCTCATTCCAATGTCATTGCAAATCATATACAAATTTCAGTTCAACGGTAACTGAAATCTTATGGAAATCTCATTTTGATGCCAATTCAAATAAGGTGAAATTGTGCTTTCAAATCTAAAACTATAGGAACATTTATTTGTAACATTTCAATCACATGAAACTAATCATATCATGCGTTTCATGATAAAGTATAAACTATTTGTCTTTCATGAAATTGGTTTATAGATACACTCACAATTTTGTCATCTATCGCCTAGCACACTCACGTGCCACGTGCCTCTTCTTGACCTATACAAGTGCATTTCACTTAAGTATTTAATTCCAATTTAGGAAATAAGGGATTAAAATTATATTTTCACCTATTCTAATTTATCAATTTCTTTAAAACATTAGTTCCCTCAATTTAATCCACCATATCATAATTATACATGATGAGTTGCAGTTATGACCTATGTCCAGAATCCATACCTCCATTTATTCCTTAATTTTCACATAGCAAATGTTCAAATTACGATTTGAATTCTTATGGACAAATGGATCCTCAGCCTAGGGTTCAAGCCTATAACAAACCTCTTACCCTTATGTTCTTCATTATCAGTAATAAATGGAACATGTCTGATAAGTTCTGAAAATTTCTTCTCATATTCTGTCACTAACATTGGACCCTGCTCCAGGTGGAAAACTTCCTCTACTCGGGCATCCTTGTAACTCTGGGGGTAAAATTTATCAGTAAACTCTCTTTGAAAATCAGCCCAAGATACCCCTTCTGGGTAACGTCTCTCAATAGTTTCATGCCAATACTTTGCCCTACCCTCGAGGAAGAAGGTAGAAAATACCACTCTCTGCTCATTTGTACATCCCATAACTCTATATATCTTTGTAACCCAATCTAACCATACGAGTGCACTCTTTGGATCTCCACCCCCATCAAAAGGCTCAACACCCAATTTACACACCCGCTCGATAAAACATCCAAAGGTTTCTCCACTGTCGTGTGATTGCCGCATCGTCGTAGTGAGTATTTGAGCCATCTGCTCTACAGTAAAAGTTCCCTTAGTTTAGGGTTTTAGGTGCCTCAAAATGTTTTTTGAATGGGTTTAAAATCATTGATACCCATTATTTTCTAAAAATGACTTTTTTGTCCTAAACTTATAAAATTCCTGAAATTCATTCGTTTGGACTTGTTTTCAATCTGATTCGATGTCCTTTAACTCTAATACCTATTTTTGGGTATTTTCATCATTTTTTTGCTAGGATCCTTAACTCCCTATTCAAGTGAAAATATCGTTTACTTAGGTTCACTATACATCTGAAGATACTATTCACTAAAATGAAGTCTATAAAGAGATAGAAGGAAAAGTTTAGGGTTTTACATCATTCATATCAATTGTAGAAATATTACAACCCTTAGGTTAATTGAGCTTTAAGTGAAACACGTCAATTAAGTTAAGGGTTGTTTTTTAATACGCTTGTAAGTTTTACTGTAATACACCACTACCATAGGGTTATTTTTAGTTAGTTAGTTTTGAATATGTTTGTAAATTTTACTATAATACACCACTACCATAGGAAATATGTTCGACATTCTTCAGAATATACAAGCTCATACCCTATGGGAATGGCATGTTAGAGTAGTCACATGCACTTCATATGGCATCATAAAGAACGTGAGTATTTAAAATGTCAACATATCTCATTTCATAAACACAACATGTTTAAACTGTCATTTCATTACAAACTAACCATATTTGACAAACCGAAAACCATATATGATTACATTATTTTATACAACATATATCTAAACTCATCAAACTCATATCTTGCGTCTAAAAATGGATGTTACTAGGCTTCAACTGCATTGCTTTAAAAGAAAGATCTCCTCTTAGTACCTAAAAAATCAATGTTGCAATTTTGATGAATTTTGAGAACTCAGTGAGTGAACCATCATCGATGTGTTCACTCAAACAAAACACATATACATCAATTAATAACATTTAACTTAACTAATGCAACACTTCAATCAGAGCTATAACTCTTATACCGCAATATTCATCACAATTTAAAAAGAACTTTAAAATACAATCACTTTACCTAATTTATAGAGCATAAATATAAAGCGAGAAGGGAAAAGAAGAACACAAAGATTTATAGAGGTTTGCCTACCCTAACTATTAGTTGGAAATTCACTAACAATTTATCTTACTTTAATTGGGTGAAGAGTAACCCTTACAACAATCTTAATAATAAGGCCTGAAGGAACCCTTTATAACAATCTTAGTTAAAGGCCAAGAGGAACCTTTCCAATAATCTGGTTAAAGGCCAAGATGAACCTATCCACCAATCTTAGTTAAAGGCCAAGAGGAACCTATCCACCAAATTTAATTTTGAAAATTATAGAGTCAATTAAATAATTTGGCAAGACTCCTAACACATTCGCAAATCATAAACAAGTAAATTGAAGTAGAAAAATGAATTTATTTTACTAAACATCAGATTAAACATTCAAACATGTAATTTGTAAAAATATGCAGTCTTTAATTTTCTAGTATATAAACAAACGAATTTATCCAACAAAATGGCATGTAATTAACACAAAAGCTTATTGAAACATTAATCTATTAGTTAAAAATAGATCTCAGTAATAAACACAACTTTATAGCATCTAATAGTGGATAAAAAATCAAGAACAAAATAAAAAGTTCAAACCTGGACAGCTTTACACCAACCTGCAAAATTAAGCTTAGACATAGAATATAATTACTTAAAAATAAAAAAAATACGATCACACACCTAGGACCTTGAGGAAACTAAAAAAATAATTTTACACACCCAGAAACATATTAAAAATCAAAATCGAAGTGAACTTTGAAGCTTTACAAAAACTGGACAGTTTTAAGTGTTTTGTGTTCTTGAACCTCAAACAAACGATTTGAGTGCTTAAAAATAGTAAAATGTTTGTTGCACTCTTGAGACATTAAACAAAATATGTATGATAATTTTTAGTTAACAAAAATAGTTTTGCAAGCTTAGAATTGAAGAACACAGTAGTTTGGAGAAGTTCAACCAAAACAAAGAAAATTTTGGTATATGAGACTTTGAAAGCTTGAAACAAACGAAGTAATGAATAAAAAAATCAACTAAAAGCTTTTTTAAGTTCTTTATCTAAACTAACTGACAACACAAGTTTTACTACACAAGAGATTGATTTAAAATATGAAAATAAAAATTGAATGAAGACTATACAGAAAATAAAGAAAGCTTTGAATATTTGAATTATTGATCTTGTAAATTGTTTTTCAGATGTTCTAAACTTAATAAAAAATGTTTGGGAATGATATTTATAGTGTCCGAAGATGTTTGGAGTTGTTAGAAACAAGAAATAGCCAATTATCATGGAGAATAAAGACAAAAGAGCAAAAGAGGAAATTAGCCGTTAAAGACTCTTGAATGAATATGGTGGTTTTGCAATGAATACGACAGGCCCTTTACCCTATCGTATTCAACCATTTTCCAAAAACCCAATACAACAAGTTAGACAAACCATCATATATTAGAATATTCTGCCGTATATGTCTAGAAAAACCAGAAAATCAAATTTAATCAAGCTCAAAACTCATCCTAACATCAATATAACATAATTTAGTCTTCAAACAAGTTTTAAATGATATATTAAGGCTTTTTTAATTAATAAAAACATTCAATTGATTCAAAACATAATAAGTAGCCTTGATTATGAAACCTTTCAGATTTAAACAACTTTAAAACCTTTTCATATAAACCTTAAACCATCCGTGAAAGAAAAGTTCATAACACAAAGATATTCAAACAAAATAATACATACATAAACAACTTCAAGTAACAATTTAATTAATCTTAAACATATCAAACATGCTAAAATAATTCATATTGCATAAACAAATAAACAATTATCCTATATGCCATCCTAATTCAATTCCTAATATGTCAATAACATAATTAAATTCAATTAATCATTAAAACCATAATTCAACTCCTATATGCCTATATGAAAATGTTCATGCAAATGTGAGATCCCTTTTCAAGCATTGATTGAGATCAAGTTTAGGACACTTACACCTTAATCCTTTTTCCTAAACCTTTCTAAACTTGATCTTCATTCTCTTGATCTTCACTCTTGATCATCACTTAATCTTTATCATTTAATCAACCTCCAATGCTTGAGCTCTTCTACCACTGGTTCCATAAATATGTTTTTGTGCTTCAACCGTTTACCTATCTTAATTACACACAAAAACTTAAACATTAGTAATAATAATATTTTTTCATTATCAAAATACGTTATTAGAATCACCTTGGTTCAACAATCTTTCAGTTTTTTGTTATGACCAAACATGTGATATTAAGAGTATAAAAATCACATTTCATGTTATTGCATCATGTATTATGAAATTATATGACTCTCTCCCTTTATACTTACAAAACACATTTCATGTCATTGCATCATGCATTATGGAACAATTAATCATGAAAAAGGGATAAAGATGTATAAAGAAAATATTACAAGACACATATCATCCATTTTTTTCATAAAAAACATGTATTATGTACCTTTGTACAAAAAAGTACATATTATGCAATTTCACATCAAAACACGTGTTTATGGATATTTTGCTTTAAAATAAAACATTATGCATCCAAAAACACATTTTATGTTTATTTTGCATTGAAATCAAATAATATGCATTAATACTATGTAAACTTTTCTTAACTCATGTAAAACTAATTGAAATAAGTCAAAGAGATATACTCCACTAAATTTATGCATTTGAAAACATTAAATCACATAAGGAGAAAGTACTTATTTTAAAAAATTTTCAAAGATAAGTGTGCATAATTTTAAAAATGTTACTAATTGAAAAGAAATGATTCATTAAAAAATTGATACCATTTGTAAATTATGATAATCATTTGTAAAATATGATACCAATTGTAAAAGTCAAAAGTAATTCCAATTGTAAGAGTATGATGTCAATTGATACCAAATGTAAGAAAAGATACCAATTGAGAATTCAAAGATATGGTATCAATTGAAAATTTAAAAATATGATACCAATTAAAAAAATACAAAATATGATACTAATTTCAACAAACATTTTCTTTAAAGAAAGTTCAATTCATACTTTTAAAATTAATCTAAAGAATCTATTTTAAAATTCATGCAACAATTATAATGTAATGTGCTAATTTTAACAATTATGCAATGAATTTTTAATGCTAAATATGCAATGGCTTTAATACTAATATGTAACGGCCCATTTCAAAGATTATGCAATGAATTTTAATGCTAACATGCAATAGTTCTGATATTAGCATTCAATGGTTCTAATATTAACATACAATGGCTTCTCTTAAACACATGAATCCATTGTTCAATTCAAAATAAACGACTAAGATCAACCTTTTTCAAATCATACATAATCATCTAAAAATCATGTCAAGCTATATACTATTGGATAAGAACATAAGAATACCTCCCTTTATATCACCATTTGATACCAAACATTTACTCCTCACTTGGTTTAATAATATGCTTCTTAGTAAGCTTATGTAAGGGCTTTATAGTGATGTTTCTTCATTCTACTTCAAATTGGAGATACCACTCACTTAGTTTCTAGCTTGACACTAATTTAGCACTAATTACAAGTTAACTTACAAAACAAAGGGACTTACTTTGTTTTAGGTACCCACAATAACTTGAGTTCTTGGGGGTTAGCCTTAATACTTTTCTTAACCCAAATCTTTGAAGGTTTTCTAAACATTCTTTGTTTAACAAAACAAAAATTTTCTACCTAGCCAACTTTGCCATAAAAGTTATAAACATATGTAACATTATGCATATGATCATGAAACCTATGATCTTAATGCCTAAATGCATTTCTCATATCAAAATTAGCTCTTATAGGATAATAGTTATGTATATGAGAGTTATGAGAATGCATCGTACTACTGTGCATATGAAACATGAGATTTAAATGCATTTTTAGATCTTAGATCTCTAAATGCTCTTCCTTAATGAATGTTATGTCTAAAATATGAATGAAATATGTTTGATGACCTAGAATGAGTATGAGACAAATTTCTAGATGTATGAAAATGCATATGGGATACATGTGCAATGGTTGGCCTATTTTGCCTAAATGGTCTATAATAAGGCCTAACATTATGCACATTATTTTTTTGACGAAATAGCCTTCTAGGATGTGATTTATACATACCTCAAGTCTTAAGAATATGCTTGCGGCGAGTATGTGAATGTAGAGACATAAGGTAACTATCATGAGGCCTAAATATATGCACGTCCCTTGTTTATTAAAAATCTCTCATAGGATGTGAGTATACTCCATTCCTAGGATTATGCATATGCCCATTTGAAACATGAGAGGATTTAGGACTTCTTTTCCTACCATGGGTCCAAAATGCATCATTATAAAATGATTGTGCATTTGTAAAGCAATTATGCCTGTTTTTGGTTACATGCACATTCTTGTTATCCTTTAAACTATATGCATATATGAATCCATGATTTTTCTTCCTATTATGCAATTTTGATGAAGATGCAATATTATTAAATGATGGCCTAGTATGAGCTTTGATAATAGTGCTCCATTATCAAATGAGAGATTAGGTAAAATTTCATCATATAAGATTTTGTTCTTTACAAAAATAGTTTTAGCATCCTTATAAGCATTTTCATTAACAAATCCTAAATTATGCTTATCATTAGAACTCTTTTGGCCTCCTGACATGCAATTTAACTTCTCTTTGCACTTTATATATATAGACAATGATTCCTTAAGGGCTTCTACTTCCTTCTTTAAGGATTCATTTTCATGTAATAATTTATGCTCATTATTATGCAAGCCAGCATCCACATTTTTAAAATCTAGCATGGTATTCATTTCATTTTTCAATCTATTAATTAATATCATGCATGCATTCTTAGATTCTAATGCATCATGTATTTCAATTTTCAACTTCTCATTCAAATGCAAGCAATCATCCAATTCCTTTCTAAAAAAATCATTCACATTTACTAATCCATCATTCTCAATCATACAATCATTATAAGAAACATTCACACTCATATTCTAACACATGCAAATCATTATTTAATTTCTCATTCTCGACTCTAAAATAATTTAAAAACTTCTTGCATTCCTTATATTTGGAAGAAAGCTTCTTTCTTTTCACTTTAAGAGCTTTTGTAGCTTCAACTAATTCATCAAATGAGATATCATCATATTCAACATTATTTTCATTCTCATCATCATTAGAGTTAGAGAGTACCTCATTTCTTTCCTTTTGAATATTTGATGATGATGGAGCTTCTTCCACAAAGACCATAAGGTATGAATTTGAAACCTCTTCCTCATCTTTAGCTTTCTCCACTTCCTTCACTTATTCTTCTTTAATGCCTTATACCTACACCAAATCTCAAAAGAAAATATACATATAGATAATTTATAAAAAATACGCTTATCTAATGCATCATGAAGAATATGCATGGCTTTTTCATTTAAGGAAACAACTTTTTCTTCATTTGAAAATCCATGAGGGCCATTTGAAATAAAATCTCATAAATAAAAATCTTGACCCTTAAGAAAGAATTTCATTCTAAATTTTCATTCAAGAAAATTATTTCCATTAAAAATTGATGGCCTATCAATTTCAAAACCTTCTTGACCAAAACAATGTGCCATTTATAATCTTTACTCACAACTTCATTAGAAATTATGAAAATGTGAGATCAAGGCTCTAATATCAATTGTAAGCCCTATGGCACCCAAGAGGGGGTGAATTGTGTGTTTAAAACTTTCTTGCATAATTAAAACACTTTAAACACTTTAGGCCAATTTAAATAATATGAAATCTTTAACCAAAATTTAACCTATATAGAATGTCAATTATTATGTCAATATCAATCAAATTTAAACAATTATAAATTAAACATAAGGCACAAATATAAAGAGATAGGAAAAGAGAAGAACACTAAGATTTATAGAGGTCCGCCTACCCCAAAGATAAATTATGTCCTCTCTCTAACTATTTGTTAGAAATTCACTAACAATCTTAATTTAACTGGGCGAAGAGTAACCCTTATAATAATCTTGATTATAGGCCAAGAGGAACCTTTACAACAATCTTGACTAAAGACTAAGAGAAACTTTTACAACAATCTTGACTAAAGTTTAAGAGGAACCTTTACAACAATCTTGTTATAGGTCAAAAGTAATCTATCCCCAATCTTATTCTAAGGTCAAAAGAATCCTATTAATCTTACGTTTCAAAAAGAGGGTGAAGAGTAACCCTTTCAGTCTTTCCTGAAGAGTAAACCTTACAACAATCTTTTTATGGCAAAGAGGAGCCTTTCCAACACATTCAAATTTTATAATTTCGTCCTATAAGCAAAGCTCCTAATCCAAGATCCCTTAAACTTTAAACCAAGCTTATATAGCTTATGACAACCTTGATCAAATTCAATACAAGATAAGGGCTCAAATGTAACAAATGCAATATGGAATATCAATGCACAATTAAAGCCTAATCCAATCCAATTCACATTTAAGGATTAACTCAATTCAAATCTTCTTTATCGTAGATGAAGAACAACCTAAACAATCCATTTTACAAGGCAAAAAACAGCCTCTAATTAGTCACAAATATTAATACAAAGTAATTACCCCAATTAAGGTAACCAAACACACCTTCTATGGTGTTTCACTAAAGTTCAATCAATAAACTCAAATATGATATTTCTAGAGGAAAAACAAAATTATAACTACCCTCATAAAACTTAAATAGATCATAAACAATTTAATTTAATCAACAAAAAATGTGATCAAGGCAATCAAAAGTCAGATTATGTCTTCGTTCACATAATCTGTTAACAAGTGCAATCTTAATGATTTAGCCTATAAAAAAAACGTTTTAAACCTATCAAATGATGCAAAATAAATTCAATAAACCTATTGCACCCTTAATCAATCAGTTCATAATACATTGCAATAACAAACACAATTTAAACCTATCGAATGATTAAAATCAAGCTTAAAATCAAAACTATCAAACTTGGACAGTTTTGAGCAACTTTCAAAAAACAAACTCAAACAAATAATATAATCACTTAAAAATTGAGACAAAGATACTGGCAATCTCCTGAGACTTTAAAAAAATTATTAAAAAAATTTACACAACCCAAAAACGAGTTTAGAAACAAAATCAAAATTTTAAAAAAGCTGCAATGAAAACACATTAGTTTTGGGCAGCCTGTGTTCTTTGAGCTCAAATATATGATTTGAGAGCTTAAAAATTGAAGTAAAAGATCCTATGCACACTTGATACCTTAAGCAAAATGTGTGTAATGATTTTGAAGTAATAAAAATTAATTTGTATGCTAAAAAATGAAGAACACAGAAGATAAAACAAAATGAACCAAAACATAGATAGTTTTGGTGTTGAGACTTTGAAAGCTTGAATCTAACAAAATAATGAATCGAAAAATCAATAGAAAGCTTTATGAGTTTTGTCTATATCTAAAAAAACTAGAAATATAAAATTTACTATACAAAAAATGTTTTAAAAAAAAGAAGTTTAAAGAAAATAGTGCAGAAAATGTAGAAAATAAAGAGAGCTTGAGAGTTTGAATGATTTTGGCTTGTTATTTTGTTTTGGGGGGCATAAAGATTGAAACAAATGATTTAGGACTCTTATCTAAGGTGTTAAGGAGTGAGTTGAGTTATTGGAATGTAAAATTAGACGTTAAAGGGGTGAAAAATGAGAGAGAGCCAAAAGTTGTGTTTTCTAAAAACTAGTCGTTGGCTGTCTGGGAGTAAAACGACACCACTTGGGGAGTAAAATGGAACCATTTGAATTCCTACGTTGAACTCCAAAAGAAACACAAAAAAGAATGTTAAACTAAATTCAAATCACTTCAAAAAAAATTCTTAACAAGTTTAATTCAATTGCAACAATTTCTACGTCATTTTATAAATGAAATGTGATACAAAAAACATATACATTAAGATTAAAAACATGAAATGTTTTGGGTAAGAAAATTTTTCATCCTTAAAAAACTTTAAAACTTTTGAAACATTTCATAAACCATCCATAAACCAAAATTCACAACACATTTATGATACAAGTCAATTCAAACATATTTAAACAAGTTCAGTAAAAAATTAATTCATTTAAAATCATCAAGAAGCATATACTAATACAATTCATCACATTACTCCTTGATTATGCAATATTTAATCTATTATGCCATTCTAATACAATTCTTAACGTGAAAAATTTTATAATCAAATTCAATTAATCACTAAAAGCATAATTCAACTCCTATATGTCTAATGCAAATGTTCATGCAAATATGAGAGCGCTTTTCAAGTGTTGATTAAGAACCAAGTTTAGGACACTTACACCTTAAGCCATTTTCCTAAACACTTTCTAAACTTGATCTCTTCAAGCTTTTGATCTTCAAGCTTCACTTGATCTTCAAGCTTCATTTGATCTTCAAGCTTGATCATCACTTGATCTATCATTTCTTGAGCTTTATCATTTGATTTTTAATTTTTTAAGCTCTTGATCATCTAATGCTTGAGCTCTTCTACCTTAGCTCCACAAATATATGACCTTTCACTTTAAACATTTACCTATCTTATTAACATTTCAAAAACTCAAACATCACTAATAATAATGTTTTGTCATCACCAAAACACATGATTAGAACCACCTTAGTTCAACACTTTGAACTGCATAATGTAATTGTTTGATTGTAACAAATCGCAAGATTAAGCCAACAACCTCATGTAGTTAAAGGTAAATTGACACGACAATCAACACAATCAAATGAAACCTCTAATCTAAATGAAACATGTGAAGATGAAATTCATTTAAGATTATTAAATGAATTTATACAAGCTTTAAGGATAATCCTTTGATTGTCTAGGTTGAATTGTCACAAGGAACATAAAATTAAGGGTTTGCAGAGACTAAACCAACAGACAAACATAAGGCAAGCATGATTAGAAGAAATTGAGAGATAATATGGATGGACTAACTAATTTATTTCGATTTTGCTAGGTGACATGCAGGTCAAATATCTCATTGTTTGGAATGTTACTGCA
Organism: Pinacopodium congolense; assembly: GCA_028565735.1. Lineage (NCBI taxonomy): Eukaryota > Viridiplantae > Streptophyta > Magnoliopsida > Malpighiales > Erythroxylaceae > Pinacopodium > Pinacopodium congolense. Next base: position 12,262 of record JAOXYD010219509.1, read on the forward strand.
ATAACAATCACTCCTATTAATTGAAATAGATATGTTGAAGTTTTTGTAAACTTTTATTTAAGACGTTTAGTATGATTCCGTAGTATAAATTTTTGACATCTCTTAGTATTGTATATGATTGGTTTCAAGAATAAGTTGAACGTATGATGTTGAATAGAGGAATGTGTTGATTTCCAGTGGTACATACTTAATGTCTACACTATCAATTAAGTTGCCACTACTACCCTCATCTCAATTATAAAATCATAAACAATGCGGTTATTAACCAAAGACCTTGACAACTGCAAGCACTAAAATTGAACCAAAATTTGGGCAAAAGTTTTTGGAAGTAAATACACATACATAAGCAATTCTCCTCTATAAATTAGGCCAAAAATTGAATTTTTTGCATTAAGCATAACAACCAAAATGAGGTAATGCATTCAGCAGGGTTCAATTATACAAAACAAACCAGCACAGTAAGCTAACAAAAATTCAATTTTAACAATACAAAAGTGGAAGTAGTAGTTGTTCTTCACGACGTGACAGCATAAAAAATGAAGTAAAAAAATGATTTGAATCCATTTGCATGTTGTGATTTGCAATACTACGATTGTAAAATTATTCTATTTTAAGTTCAATGTACTACCCATCACCCATTCTCTTACATTTTTTCTGTTCTCCTTCGGATGTCCATCCTTTGAAGGACCATGACACAATTATTTCACAATATGTTTTTCTACAAATTTACATTAATATCATCTCATACCTTAACCTTATGACCATATGTGCACATTCCTACTCAAAATTCAAGTGCACAACACATTTCAATCTCACATCCCTATCTCTATCATAAAGCACCATAACACATTACCCTATAAAATGAATAATGAACAAATCAGGTCAATAAATGTGCATGGGCTTATTATCATAGCACAATGATCACATGTGTGGTACTTGTAGGTTTTTCAAACTTACTATTTGCTTGCAAAGAACCTCCTCCCTTTCTTCACATATATGATTGGAGTCCAAATTGTTAATTATTTAATGGGTTAGGTTTACGTCAAAGCAGCACCAGTGATCGTCAGACGACACTGGTACCATCACCTTCACAACTTTAAAATAAACAAAGAGTCGTGAACAAGGACCAGACAATGATGCAACCAATACCTATTTTGGTTGTGAATAAACGGAATTAATGCCAAAAACGTTATTAAAATAATAAAAATTGATCAATTTAGTTTGTTGCAAATTGAATTGGTACATGAGAAAACCAAATTAGTTATAAGTACTAGATTAAGTAGCTTGTTTTTCCATACAAACATGCCTTTATAATTTCAATCGATTTTGTCATAACAAACATTTTCTCAATAACTAATAATAAGCAATCGCATTCGGAACATGTTTCGCCAATCTAACCAATTTGATCTATGATGTTTGGCCAAAATGAACTGACCATAATTACATATTTCAACTATAAATCTATTGATTAGTTTAAGAATATTTATTCATCTACAGAACTTGGGGCAGTTCAACTACCATAAAGCCCCCTTGCTTTTATTTTACGTATTCTTAATTGGTTCAACAACATTGTAAGTTGTTGCTTAGGAAACATAAACATTTTATTTGACAAATAGGCAGATACAAATTATGAAGTGAATGCCAGTATTTGTAGGTACCTCTTTTAATTCATGTTTCATAAATGAAGACACCTTTATTGTTTACCATCACCTTGTATTTCAACAAAGCAAATGTTAGTATTATAGTCGTATACGTTTATTTCTTCCTTAACTTAAACATGTATAAACAATTTCATAAATTTAATAACTAGTACTTGCAGAACCCTTATGTGTCAAAGGCAAAGGTGGAGAATTTGCAACAGCTCTAATGACAAATGCATTAGCTAACTTGTCAGCCTCTGTGGTTATTAGTACATCATCAAATTACACAGTGCAGACCTATGTAATTTCAATTCAAAACTTGTCAACAAACTTAAGACTTTTAAATAATAATACATTAAACATCTTTCTTTCAAATGAGAAGACAACATAAATGCAACCATCTAACTACCCTGGAATTCGAAGTGATAAGTGATGAGACTATACTAACTTGTGCTGGAATTAGTTTCTTTAACTACTCTATTGAGAAATGCAGTTAAATAAACATACTACAGAACTCCAATGATGACCAACCTAAATAATAAGCATAACCTTGGATATGTTAACCTAAGGACTTTCAGTAGTTGTAGCCTTCCCTTCTTATTTGTCTTCCCAAACCTTATAAGTCAAAAAAAATGTAAAAAATTATAGCATAGTAAATTTGAGGAGCTCTGAAATTCTTCATGGTTAGATTTAAAAAATGGCAAGATTAAAGGAATAAAGCTTCTTTCAAGTATCTTATCACCACTATGATTTTTTCCTTGAAATACCGTTAAGTGGCATCAGAATCCTATTTTTTAAAACCTTTTCCACATTGGCAGGTTTGATTGTTGCAATTGAATTTTACTGTAAGCTCAATTCATACTTGTAAGTAATATTTATTTCATTTGGAGACTGCACAGGTTCTTCTACTGCTGTCACCCCTACCCTAAAATTATTTTTAGTACTTTTATTAAAACTTTCTAATGCCAAGTAACTCACTGATAAATTGAAAAGAGACTACCTCAAGTTTCCCAGTAGAAAACAAATTGTAGGTTTACCGTGAAGAGAATTTCCTACTGAAAATTCACACTTATTGTTGTATCCATTTATCAGTGGGGATTGTAGTATGACTTCCAATTGACATGGAAGACAACCTGCACAATTTTCAATAGGAAATGGAGAATCATAAGAGTTGATAAGAGTCTGAAGCATGGTAATGAATGAAATACAAAAAAAAAAAAAAAGGCATATAGGAAGCTATTTGAGTTTCACAAGTTCTCAGGCAATAATTCCTGAAACTACCGATACAATAAGAACTTCACAAAAACGAGACACCTATTTCCCAAGATTTAAGAATCTATTCTGGAAGAGAAACACCATTCAAATAAGCTTTACGGGCACTTCCTAGTTTTTTCTTCATCCAAGTCAGATTCCATTGTTTGAGAACCGTCATGGGAATGATCCATTGCAAATTTTACTTTCTTGTCATATGATCAAAGAATGACATCTACAACCTTTATTTTCTTCCTAGTAATTTGTTTTCCTTCTACATCCTAAATCATCCAAATTCTCAATCGTTACATAATTAACTCTACAGAAAATGTATGTATGTGTTCTCAGCACCAACATTACATGGAGATATCTCAGTTGCAATTTCCAATTGTTCAGTACTCTCAACATCTTACAAAATCTACGGTCATTCCTTTCTTTTTCTTTACAGACTTATAATGAATTCCTTCACAATATAAAAGAATCTCTTTCAGTAACAAAGTAAAAGTCTTAAGCTTAATCACGAGATTTCAATTACCAAGAGAAATGGAGTACCCACATCGGTTTATTACTAATTATTGTGGAGTTAGAAACCTTGCACAGAAGAACTTAAAAATCTTAACCACTCCAAAGACATAAAGTTAGAATGAACCAAGTAATACACTTACTAGGCCGGTAAGGAACTTTCTCAAATTGGCCAAAGTCCACTTGGGTCGCAAATGCACCAACCACTTGCTATGCTCAGGATTCAAGCATCCACCAGCACTATAACCGTCAATAACGTTGACAACAACATCAGTCATCATAATCTCATCCTCTCTGCTATCTTCGCGTTTGGTCACCGTTATTTAACTTCATCGTTTTCTTACAACGCTCAGAGGTGGTGTCCCACTTTTTTTTTAGAGGAGCCTAGAGCTCTTCTTCATCGTTCATGTACCTACACTTGCTGCCTTTAGAGTAGGAACCAGGGTCCTATCTAAAGTAAGACACTTGATGGGAAAGGTCGAGGTTCTATATTGAAAGTGGGGTTTCAAGGTGGGATTTGGGGTTTCAGTTAGGAATGAAGGGTCGAGGTTCTATATTGAAAGTAGGATTTCGATGGTGGGATTTAGTGTTATCAGTTGGGAATAATGAAAAGAACAGACACAACTATGTCCATGAACTAGAGTATGAATGGGTTATTTACCCATTTAACCTTAACACCTGAATATTAAAAATAACATATACAATTCGATATAGTAGACTCGGGCTACATAGTGCCACTTTAACCGGGCTACGTTGGTTTTCCCTATAGAGAGAGAGAGAGAGAGAGAGAGAGAGAGAGAAGATAGATGTGAGAAAGAAGATATCAAATGAAATTAAAAATCAATCTAATTAGTTAAAAACTAGTTAAACATATTGGTTTTCGTCTTAACTGATCTATTTTAATTTTCGTAGATTTTTATCCAAACTGAATTAGCTATTTAATTGGTTTTTAAATACTTTGATTAAATTGGTTGATCATATTTGATTTTTAAAATGTGGGATAAAATTATACTTTTGGTACTATATCAATAAGTGTGCATTACATCAATTAAAAAAAATAAAGACTTGATTAGGTGGTCCAATTTTGGGGACCACTACTTGACCCTCTCTCTCACCAGTAAGGACATTTACTTAAAAAATTACTAAAATACCACTTTTCATGTGAAAGGGGGCTATATGGTGGTTCTTAAAGCGAGGTTACCTAATATTTTTGAAAAAACAATATAATGATGACCTTATTGTATTAAAATATTATATAAGATGTATTATAAAATTTTAATTTGTGCTATCTTATAGGGGTTGAAATATAAAAAATACGAAAAAATACTTGACAAGAATTATAAATTAAGAAAAATTGAAAGCTAAATTTTGAATATCATTAAAAATTTATAATTTTTCTTCCCTCATTTAATCTTCCTTTTAATAGTTAATCCTTATTTCATTGATTTAATTTTTTATTTTAAGTATAAGATTAAGAGTAGTTAAATTTTAATATATTTATGATAAATTATAGTCAGAAATAACAAAAATGAAGGAAATATTTTATAAATTTAAAATTTTGTTAAAACATTATTTAATATTAATTGATATCAGTATTCTATTTTATTTTTATAAAAAAAATATTTGAATTTTAGTGCAAAATTTGCAACTTTGTTCTGAAGGGCGCCAACAGACAAACAGACAAAGCTATGGCTTCACTTTCTTCATTGTTTGAAAAGGCTTTTGAAAAAATATACAGTGCCTCCCAGTGAAAAAGAAAAGTAAATTAGAAAGGTTCAACGGTGTAAGCTCTGTGTTCAAGTTTTGAAAGGACCATAGTTTTGAATAAAACAAAATGAAACTAACCGTTATTTGGGATTGGGATGGAATAGAGGCCTACAGCTTGCAGCTTATCCAGACTAAAGGATTGACGGGAGTTTCAAGATTTGGCTAAACTAGAGAAACTACGTGCCTCTTTTTCGTGTAGAAGCCAACATGCCCATTGTTATGACATAGGACAGAACGCTACAACATATGATCAAACCAATATAAGACCTCTTCTCAATAGCATGTTTGTAACACATGATAAGATAAAACAGTTTCCTTAAAATTTTAACCGCTCTTTAATGTAATAACCTAAGAATATAATAAATCTTTGATGTCTTATAACTATTTGTAAATTGTATATTTAAAATAAATTATTTAATTTGTTAATGATTCAAATTTACAAGTTCAATTTAAATAATAATTTAAAAATATCAACTTTTAAAATCTGAGGACTTTAAGTATTTAAACTTCTTAAAGAATTTGGGAGATTCGAAGTTAGAACCTAATGCTTTATTTGGAAGTATGTTTCAACGACCTAAGCCCTCTTATCAGCAACTATTTATAATGTTTTGAAAGAGGGAATTTGCACAAAGTATAAAACACTTGTTGCTAATTGGTGCTGACCGTGCGGTTATACGCCCACTGATGCCTCTTATGTCTACCTTAACAGCTTTGTGAAGTAATTATCTATTAAGAAAAACCATGTGAGGCACCAAAAGTATAGATACTGGTTAGTAGACTCTAAGCAGTCTTTCCTGAATAATATAGCAAAGGATATTTAGTGGTTCAAATATTTCTGGGGCATAAGTAGTTAAGCATATAAAAGCGACGCTGAACTTTCTAATGTCCAATCTAGTGCAAGCCGTGAAGAGGCAACTTGGGAAAGTGATGTCTACTAACCAGGTCCGGACGCAGGTATGACAGTATCTTATAAAATAATGCCAGAGTTTACTCCAACGTAAAAAGTTTTGATGATAAAGTCAAACTCCGGTTTAAGAATAATATTCAATGAGTTGAATTCTGACATATCTTAAGTTGAGTTGAGCATCTCATTTTAAGAGCAGGTTATATAACTGACAACTCATGATCATCTATGGTTGTTTTTATATATTTATATAATAATATATTATTATATATATAATTATTATATAGGCTACCGAATATGGATGCCTGTAATTTATAGTCTATTTAATTTTACCCCTTATTTTAATATTAGAGATGTTCACTATGAAAGTTGGGAGATGCGTACACTTAGTGAAATCCTTTTCTGAGATATGGGTGGTACCTAAGACTAGGAGCTTAAACGGTTACGCGTAGACAAGACAAGTCGGATTTATTTTTAAGTTTTAGTTTTTTATTATTTAAACATAAAAATAGAATAATTTTTTTTTAAAAATAATAAACTAATACAACATAAAAATTAAAAATTAATATAAAAATTAAAAATTATAATTAAAATTATAACAAACAATAATACTAAATAATCTCTTAAATATGAATTTCTAAAAAGACAAGCAAGCATTTAGGGGGTTAATATTATGGGTAGTCCCTGTAATTTTTCAAACTATCAATTTAGTTTTTATGATTTGAAAACTATCATTTTAGTCTCTAAACTTTCATTTTTTTTCAATCACTAGTCCTTTATCAAATTTTGCTTATATGGACTAATGAATTTTTGACACGTGTCCATGCCACAT